>ML794263.1:137772-176252 GCA_009831015.1 Picea engelmannii
CATTTCCTCACTAAGGATAACACCAACAACATCATCAAATTTTAAAGTATTTGAACCAGAGACAGAGTTACTTACAGCCATGACCAAGCCATTCCAGCTTTCTGGCAATGAGCACAAGATTATAAGAGCCCTAAACTCATCATCAAAGTCCACTTTTACAGAACTTAGTTGATTAGTAACCATATTAAATTCATTTAAATGATCTGCAACAGACCCACCTTCCGACATCTTCATATTAAATAATCTCTTCATTAGAAATACCTTATTGAACGTCGAGGGTTTTCATACAATTTGGCCAATGCGTCCATCAAACCCTTTGTTTTCTTTTCTTTGGAAATATTGAAAGCCACTGACGCTGCCAGGCTCAATCGTATCATTCCTAGAGCCTTTCTGTCAAGAATCTCCCATTCTTCGTCCTTCATGGCCGTCGGCTTCTTTGCTACTCCACCCAATGGTAGAAATAGATCCTTCTGATATAAATAATCTTCCATCTGCATCTTCCATAACTGGTAGTTTTGACCATTAAATTTCTCAACCCTAAACTTTCCATCTTCCGACATTGCTCCCACTCGAACCAGGAACCCTCTTTTCCTGTGAGTTACCTTTCGATCTGATACCAGTTGTTAGAAAAACAGGACCGCGGAGCAATAAAATAAAACAAATGTGGAAAACAAAACACAGAAGATACACAATACAAGAGAGACACATATTTACGTGGTTCACCTAGTGTGGGCTACGTCCACCAGAGAAATTGCCAAGTCCTTCCTTTATTATTATCCAGCAAATGAAGGGATACAACCTACAGCAAAAGTTGTTGTAACTTCCTCTTCTTTCTCTCACAGCCTCCTCTCTCAGAATACAATATTCACCATCAACCATAGCCGCAATACATTTCCCTCATAAAAGAGGGTTGCCTTCTAGGGCAAAAAACCCTAACATAATCTCTACAGTTATATCTGCGACCTTATAATGAATGGTCCATATTTACAACGAAATTACAATATACTTTTACAAGGCAATTTTTCCTTCGGGGGATTCGCCCAAGAACCCCTGCTGGGGGCCCGCTTGCCCCCAGACCCCCCAGCCGAGGGGATAGCCCCCCCAGACCCCGCAGAGGGGGTACCCCCCCTCTGCACTCCCCCGCGTGGAAGAGTGTACATACTTCTGGGGTGTAAATACTTCATGGGGTATAAACACGGCTGAAAGCAAGGACCTTTGAATCAAGGAGATAATCAGGCTCCACAACCAACATTCTGTAGGTATGTATAATAAACCATAGCCAATTTTACTATGCAAATATCTCAAAATCATCTTAGATTCCTTCCAATGCAATTCCTTGGGCTCTGACATGAATCTAGATACCATACTGACTGAAAATGATATATCTAGTCAAGTTGTAGTTAAGTAGATCAAACTTCCAACCAATTGATGATATAGAGTAACATCAACCGAATCAGAGTCACCATATCTGTACATCTTCAACCCAACTTCCAAAGGAGTTTTCGTTGGCTTGCAACTCAACATTTTGAACTTCTTCAAAATATTCCAAGTATACTTGGCTTGTGACATGAAAATATTATCTTTCTTCTGCCAAACTTCAATACCCAATAAATAATGAAACTCACCAATATGTGACATCTCAAATTCAACAATCATATGTGACTTAAACTTTTGAAATAATTTAATATTATTCCCTTTGTAGATCAAATCATCAACATATATTGCAACTATTAGAATGTCATGTCCTGACTAAAAGATATAGATATTGGGCTGGGATAATCTTTTAACTAAGCCATGATCCTGAAAATATTTATTAATTATGGAATACCATGTTCTTGGCACTTGTTTGAGACCATACAAGACCTTCTTCAACTTGTAAACACACTCTTATTTACTTGGGAATTCAAAACCTTCTGGATGCTCTACATATTCATCCACATAACCATTCAAGAAAGGTGATTTAACATCCATCTGAAAAATTGTCCATTTATATTGTGAAGCAATGCAAGTACCATCCTGATTGTATCCAACTTTGCCATTAGAGAAAATTTCTCAGTATAATCAATTACTTCCATCTATGCATATCCTTTTGCAACTAAACAGGCTTTATACTTACCAATTGTGCCATCTGATTTATACTTAGTTTTATAAACCCATCTATTACCAATTACATATTTTCCTTTTGGTAAACTGACCAAGTCCCATGTATCATTTTTTACCAAGGAACTTAATTCTTCTTCCATAGATTCATTCCATTCCTTCTTTTTGGATGTTTCTGCATAGTTTTGTGGTTCATCCATCTTCATTACTTGCACCATAATCACAAAATTCACAAGAAAAATTTTGGATCTAGTTAGTCTTCTTTCAAAATTTCTATCCAACATATTTCTTTCTAAATGACCCCTTTAAAGCCACTTAGGCTTCTTCTTGAGTTCATCTTCCTTTACTGACTTCGAATTTGTTTCATCACCAATACGCACTACATATTTTCTTAATTCAATATGTACATGTTCTAGCTAATAAATTCCCTACTCATCAAACACAACATATCTGCTTATTATCACCTTAGGATCAAATAACTTGTAACTTCTTGTTTCAATACTATATCAAATAAAATTGCACTTCACACTTTTATCATCCAATTTTCTCCTCTTTTCCTTAGAAACATGTGCATATGCAGTGAAACCAAAAACTTTCATATGTGCAACACTTGGTGTGTATCCTGATCATGCTTATTTTGGATTCAAATTCAATATCACTCTTGTAGGACATTTGTTCAGAGTGTAAACTGCAGTGTGCACCGCTTCTATCCAAAACTCATTTCCAAGAGACTTACTTTTCAACATGCTCTGAGCCATTTCAACTATGGTCCTACTTTTCCTTTCCACAACTCTATTTTGTTGACGAGAGTGGGAATTGGTAAAATCTCACTTTATTCCATTCTTCCTGCAATAATTCAAAAAATCATTTGACTTGTATTTTGTTGGGACAGGGCTTGAACGCATAGGAAAACAGATCTAAGACAAGAGGTGGTGTTGAAATACACTATAGCACTGAAGCACAAGTCACTCAAGGAGTGACAGAAAATATCCTGAGATGATCTGACAATCTGAGATTTGATGATAGACCAGTCACTAAGATAGTCTATAAATAAGTTTGGTCATGGACCAAACTCAACAAACTCAGGTGAAGGTAGTTGCACATGTCCATAAAATGTGGATCGGGAATCCATAAGTGGACATGATCAACTGAGGGTTTATTTGGTTGTCAACCCAAAGACTTGGTTGACCCATACATTCGACAAGGTGAGGTTACAAAGGAACCATTCCAATACCCCCCTTAAACTTAACTTAGAGGAAAACAAATTCTGCAACATTCCCCCCTGAATTTGTCTTGAATGAAAACGTTGATCACAAGACAATACAAAAAAACTCCTAAGGAAGTTTGATCACCATCAACACGAATCAAGGCCAAAGAGTAGCCATCCATTGCAAAACAGGTTGCAAAATTAGTTGTAGAAACAGAGTCCCAATCGGTCAGTCAACTAGACAACAAGACAACACCAATTAGTCGATCGGGCGACATAGCAATATAATCAGTCTCTGTCAATGGACAATAGATAGTTGAAGCTCAGTCGAAACACCTCCAGTCAACTATTAATTCAGGTCGAATCCCAATTGACCAATATTTCAGTTGAACTCCACTCGACTGTCAAGTCGAGTCGAATATATGGTCGGCCACTGTAAAACATCAGCAATGAGGAGGAGCATTGTACATTCGTATAACCGATGAAACACAATAGTATGAACTCCTCAAACATATGGTCAGATGCACCCATGACCACTCATCAATCCAACCACAATATATCCCTTAGTCAGTACGGGTCCACGGTTTTGTCTTTCACATCTCTTCTACAGATATATGAAAACATGGTTGTCATGTCTGTGATGGCAAGGATGATGATAAGGCATAGAGGGCTATGCAGGTTGATCAAGAGATATATGCTCAGGGTGAGGTGCACTCTCAGGAGTAGAACAAACCGGTATATTAGCAATAACGTCATCAACAACAATATTCTTAGAATATGGTATGTCAGGAACAACCATTTCATCAATTTGTCCAGGAGATTGCTCTGCTAGAAAATCAGTCTGAACTCCACCTGCAACAAATAAAACTTCCCTATTTGCAGCAAGGGCAGGTGTATGAAAGGAGGAAACAACAACATCAGATCCAAGACATGTTCTTGGTGGTCGCATCTCAGATATAATAGGAGAAATAATACCTTGTCCATTCTTCCCAAGTCCTCCTCTGTTATATCCCATCTTATTGAGCAGTCGAGATCCTATACCTATAGTGTGTTTTTCAAAGCTAGGAGAAACAACACAATTATCAGTTTCAAAACATAAATTGACAACATCTTTCTTACAAATAGAAGCAGGGGGTGGAGAAGAAATGGGTGAGACAAGAAGCTCAATAGAATTATCAATATTCTCACAAACAAATGGACTGCCATCAATGGTGGAAGAAGAAACAACATCAATCTTCTTCTCAGTAGTTGTCTCAACATTTTGTTCAACGGTCGAGAGTCTCTGAAGAGTCTCATCCTTTTCAGTCAACTGCAACAATATGGCATCATAATATTCCTTCAATGTTTGATACTCATCAAACAATTGATTGGTATCTTCTTGAAGAGGAGCAACTTCTTTTTGAAGCTCATCAATGGAGGCATGCAAGTGGGAAACCTCATGAGTCAACTGGGTATTTTCTTCCATCAGCTAGGTGACATCTGTGCTCATTGTTGTATGAGGAAGGGATTTCATGTCTTCTTTAAATTCATCAAGAAGGTCAAACTTCTCCTCAAATTCGTCTACAAGACTCTAAAAAAAGCTTCTGGAGTGCTCAGTCACAATAGTTTGGATCACATCTTCTGCATATTTTAATTGAATTTTCAGTTCGACATTTTCTGTCTTCAATGCAACATTTTCAAAAGAGAGGAATTTCACTTCTTTCATGAGATCATCAGCAAGATCCCTTTTATCACTAAAATCATCCACGATATCTTGGAAAGTGGTCTCCATGGTCTGCTCCAAGTCAATATTTTTTCTAGATTTATCATCAAACCGATGTAGGAGGTGGGTTTGAAAAATGGTAGCCTCTTCTTCCAGCTAAGTGTGAGTTGTCTTCAGCTCATCGCTGAGGCGTTGATTCTCAATCTACAACTGTGCCATGATATTTACCAAGGAAGTGACTTCTGCACAAAGTCAGTTGTGAGATTCTTCCAAGGAAATGGCCTTCTTCTCATGAATTTCTTGTAGCTTCTGAAGCATGAGAGCTTCGTCTTTGTCCAACATGCCCATATTGATGGAGGGAAAAATTCAAGGCAATAAGTCTGCAACAAAGGAGAATGGACGGAAGGTCGACTGTAATAAGAGGTCTGGCAATTTACACCAAACTGGTTTGTTGGTATATTAAGACAAGGCTATGCTTGAAAAGATAGAATGCCAAAACTCATATATCTGGTCGTCGAGACAAAACTACTAATCCTTCACATCACTTGTATAGATTGGAGCATCCACCACAACACAACAAACATCCAACAATAAGAGCCAAACATAGGCCAGTCGATGTGCTTTCTTTACTTCTGCGTCTATCTAAAGATGCAAGTTGGGCCTTCTAGCAACCCATAGATCCGAGTGGAGGGAAAACACCAATCCAAGTCGATTCAGATCCCTTCCAGTTGGCAACACACGGTCGAGGAAAGTCGGCTTTATATGACGAGTCGACTATCAAGAGAGGGTTGAATGGAATCTGATCGTCGGTTTTCAATCATGCAAAATGAAAGACGAGAGAGGTGAACACGGTGCATCGATTCAAGCAACAAGGAGAAGGGTCGAGGGTTTCAACCATGCAAGTCGAGAGTACCTCCAAAGAAACAATCAATCCCTCCAACGAGAAGAGGCAGGTCAGGTATGTTTTTCACTTCTTCCATGAGATGTGCTGCCAAAAGGAAACTAGGGCATTCATGCATATGCAAGTGGACTCTGCTCATTGATTCAAGTAGCAAGAGGAGGTCGGGTGCCAATTCGATGGGAAAGACAAAATAGAGTCGAGGGAAGCAAGAAGTTTGTGCCAGTCGGTTTGACGTGTCCTCGGTCAAGTATGGTCGAGAGTGGAAGTGGATGGTGCCACGAGTGAACTTCAGTCGACGACAAGCACAGTCGAGTGAGACAAACAATTTGAGTCTACCTTCGCACCAACAAGAGGATATGCGCAATGAGCACGTACGAGGTCATACAATATTCTGTCGAGTAAACACCCATCGAGTTTGGGCAATGTCCAAAGTCGATTAATGAGAGCCTCCAACTATTGATCGATGAAACTCAAGAAACCCTATCCAAAGAAATCACAACAAGAATTCTAGGGAGAACCCTGTCGATGTCAATCTCATATGGGCATATTTTTCAAATGCGCGATAACCCATATCAAGCAATTGGTAGTTCTTTATTTGAAAATAAAAAATTCAGAAAATGAGTTCAACATTCTCTCGTTTACATCTGATTCTTCTCTGTGACACTGAGATCAAGAAACCAAGAGCTCTGATACCATGTTGGGATAGCAATTGAATTCATAGGACAACGGATCACAGACAAGTCTTGACATCGTAGCACTGAAGCACAAGTCACTAAGGAGTGAGAGAAAATATCCCGAGATGATCTGACAATCTGAGATTTGATGATAGACGGATCACTAAAATCATCTATGGACCAAACTCAACAAACCCGGGTTCTAGAATCCATAAGTGGACATGGTCAATCGAGGGTTTATTCAGTTGTTGACCCAAAGACTTGGTCAACCCATACATCTCACATCATGATCATGCTTCTTCTGGAGTCAAATTCAATATCACTCTTGTAGGAAAATTGTTGAGAGTGTAAACTACAATGTGCACTACTTCTACCCAAAAATCATTTCCAAGAGACTTAGTTTTCAACATGCTCCGAGTCATTTCAACTATGGTCATGTTTTTTCTTTCCGCAGCTCCATTTTTTTTAAGGAGTGGGAATTGGTGAACTATTGATTTTTTCCATTCTTCCTGCAATAATTCAAAAAATCATTTGACTTGTATTCTCCCCCATTATCTCTTCGTAGGGTGAGAATTTTCAAACCACTTTGTTTTTCAACTAATGCATTAAACTCAAGAAAATGAGAAAACACTTCACACTTCTCCTGCAGAAAATACACCCAAGTCTTCCTGGAATAATCATCAATGAAAGTGAGAAAATAGTGTGCCTTTCCAAAAGACACATTCTCCATTGGACCACACAAATATGAATGTACTAGTACTAGACGTTCTCTAGCCTTCCATGTTCTATTTGAGAAACTTTACTTCATCATCCATCTTGATATAAAGAAGACCAATTACCATGTTCTAGTTCGTTAACAATACTGAAGTATGAAAATTCAAATGTGCCATCCTTGAATGCCAAAGCTTTTTATTCATTTCCTTTGTAACACTCAAACTACGTGAGTTACTTTAATCAAAAGAATGCTTGAAGATTCTATCTTTGATGATTTCTCCTCTTGCTACTACTGCATTTTTATTTGACTTATCCATGATTAATCACTCTTTTTTATCAAACACTAACCTGTAGTTTTGCTCCATCATTTGTCTTACAGAAAGTAGGTTCTTCTTCAACATTGGTGTCAACAATGTGTCATCAATAAACTTCTTATTTTCATGCAATGTTGGAATTGCAACTATTCATTTTCCTTTAACTTCAGAAACTCTATCATCACCAAATATAACTTTACCAGAATAATTGCCATTTATTCTGGTAAATAACTCTTCTTGAGATGTCATAAGAGTTGAACATCTCGACAAAATATACCAAGCTTCACTTTCTTCATTATGTGCCATAAAAATTGATACAAATAACTTCTCATTCCTAGTTTCTTCAGGAATTGGTTTGGCACCTTTATGTTCCATAGCTCACAATTTTGCATAACAATATTTTTCAAGATGACCAAATTTATGACAAGAATAACACTATGGTCCTTGTCATTCTTGAGATTCATCTATGCTTTTTCCTCTTCCATGGGATCCTTCTCTTCTTCTTCCTCTGAACTAACTTGGACTTCTTCCTCTTCCTCTTCCTCTTGAGGTGGATGCATTTCCTTGATAATTTTGTGACTATTTTGGATGCCTATTATGATTCTAATTATGATATTGACCCTTGCTTCTTCCTCTTCCTCTATTCCTTGTGGAAAAAACATGTTCCACTTCCTTAAATGGATTATTTTATTCAAAAGTTAGCAAAAACCCACCCGATTCATAAATTTTCATTGTGTTTAAATCTTTGGAGACCATAATACCGGTGGTAACCATCTTAAACTTAGGTAGGACACTTCTTAAATTTTTCTCAATTATTCTTCTTTCTGGAACATCTTCACCTAATGACCTCATCTGATTAACAATATATTGCATTTTTGTGATGTAGTCATGAATGGATTCATTACTTTGCATATTTGCATTTTCAAAATTCCACCTTAATGTTTGCAATTTAGCTACAACCACACCTTCATATGTGTTATTTAAGATATCCCATGCTTGCTTGGATGATTCTACAACACTAATTCTTGGAAATATAGATTCTTCATATGCGCTCCCTATAAGAGAAAGATCTCCATTATCCTTATTTATAAGTTCCTTTAGATATTTTTGGTCATCAACACTCAATGCTTTGAATTCGTCATCAAAAAACATAGCATATCCATCCATTACAAGTTCACATAAATCTTTAGTAATAAATATGGGTTGCATGTGTTTTCTCCAATAAAAATATTTAATGCTTGTGAGTTTTGGAAAAACAATATTGTTTGTCACCATCGGAGAATAAGAGAGAGATAGATAGAATATGAAGAATCAACACAATGTGTCCCATTTTGACCGAAACAAAAAAACAATTATCCCAAATAAAGACTCAACCACCACCAAATAAATGATCATTTATTAATTTGAAAAATACAAAAGAGTGCAATACTTGCACACTTACAATCAAAATTTATTTAAATAAGGGAAATAAAGTTTCTATTGGCACAATTGAAAGAACAATGTAATCCCTCTTACAATGTAAAACTTTCAATATTTGAATCAACCCTATTCAAAAAATTTGGTGCCAAAATATTTCAATAAATATAAGATATTTAAGATAATCTCTTTTACACCTTATATCATATATCATATATCATATGAAAACTCAAATAAAACACTAATTCTCTCTCAAGTTCATTCAAATACCTTATTAATGGTAAGCCTTTATATTGTTGATAAGTTGTCATAAATCTTTTGAATAGTTTATATTAAATGGATGGGAACATTTATGATACCAAATGAAGAATTACACCAGTCCATGTTCATTTAAATAAATACATATCAATCCAAGACATCAACCAAACAACAGTTAACGCACCAATAAATGTATGCAACAAAAAACACACCAGAAACAAACCCACGCCTTGATCCACACACCATTTCTCTATTATGAAATTGGTTCAACGCTTGTTTTTAGCATTTACCAGTAGCAAATGCATACAACAACAATTACACCAAATCGTCCATACACAAAAAATAATTATATCAATCCGTCTGTACGCTTATTTTTCAAACCCACACTCTATGCCACATGTCTTTCTCCATGTAGTCAATGAAAATTACACCACACATTCACAACCTTATCTACCACACCAACACATCAGTGTTTTATTCTAATAGTCGTTGCACACCTTCAAGCAACAATGAGGTCTCTTGCTCCACATGTGTAGTCTTTTGCAGGTTGCACGAGTCAACAAGTTGCATGCCTTGCCTTCAACAGGTTTCCTTACTCACATGTAGGTCACACTCTCTTACTCCATGCAACTGATCCAAGAGGATCCTCAGGTCCAAAAAATGCTCAAAAATAAAAGTTCTTGGAATCGAACGAAACCAATTCCATTGTTTCTAGCTCATCATGTTGATTCTGACCATATATTTACTTCCTCAAACATACACCGTATGTGACATTTATTGCACTCATCAAATTCCCAAATATGAAAAAAGTCAACGCTAACATCAGCATGATGTCATGCTGACGTGGAAGCTGACCTTATAGTGACGTGGCAGAGGATGGGTATGTTGACTGGGCAGGTGTGGCAAACGTGGACCATTCAGCATTTGACAAGTTTCACCATCATGGGCAAGTTAAACGGTGCCACGTGGCCCAGACATGGGTTGCCACGTGGCACCCCATCATTTGTTGGTTGTGGTAAAAATTATTTGGACTTCCCCAGAATCAACCACGTGACCTCTGGTGCGGGGGAAGTGCTTTGGGCAGGCCGGGCCACCAACCCGCTTGCATTTTTTCTTATTAATCTATGTTCAAATATATTTTTGAACTTGTATGAAGTCTCGAGCAGAGGAGGTAAGGGCTGGAGTTTAGCCCCAGCCCGGTTCTATGTGCTACCATACAACCATTGTAAAGCACTTGGTGCTATTGCACTCAGTGTTAAGGTATGGCGTTGGGCCATGGGAATAGCACCTACCACCATATGATCTGGAGCATAACCAATGTAGAGGTTTGATCGACGAGGGGCTTATCCCGTCCGATCGGGCCTAGGTCTATGCATGCGCCAAGAATCCAGGAGCTTGCAGAGGAGGGGCCAGCACACATCCCCTTAAGGGTTGGCGCTTGGCCATATGATCCCATACGAATCTGAAAAAGGGGTGTGTGTGTAGGCCTGAGGGGATTATCCTGATTTTTGTAACAGAAGTGGATTTTTTGCTATAGTTTTGGCCCATATTAGGCATTTTTGGAGATTTCTTGGCCATTTGGAGGGGGATTTGACCCCAAAAGGAGGCCAGATCTTTGTGGGAAGTTGGGCTTCTCTATTTGAGCCTAAAAACTATATAAACCAGGTTTTTTGAGCTTGAGGGGGTACTTTTGTAAGCAGGGAATGTAAAGAGGAGTTTGAGTTAATGGCCCATTTCTCATGTTTTGAGGGGCATTGAGTCATGTTTTGAGAAGAGATAGTTGAGGCATGTGTGCATCTACACAAGGAGATATTATACAGTAGACCAGAAGTCTATTTGTAACAGCAAAGAGCCATTGTAAAGAGAACTTGATCATTAAAGATCAATAAAGTGGCCCTCCACTTAGAAGCAGGCCTGGAGACATAGCCACACTTTGGTGAACTTCGTTAACAAGTTCTTTGTGTATATTTCTCTTTATTATGGTTGTTATATTCTCTTATTTGCAGCATGGCATATTATGGTTGAACTCTTTAATCATTCATGAGCATCAAGTTAATGTCAATTTGTTATCAATCCCTTTCATTTTTGGATCAAGTATTTTGGTATCAGGGCTTTGGTTGTATTGGAAGGTTTAACAAGTGCAGGATTGGATGATCACAAGATCCAAGTCTCGGAGAGGAGAAGGATTATTGGTTGAATTCATTTTAGATATTGAACGAGTGTTGCATAAGAAAAGAATGGAAAACGAAGAAGAAACTTCTCCACGAACTAGAAAGTTTGAAGAAGCATTTTTCTCCATGTCAAAAATGGTCAAAGTGTTATATGATGATTTCTTGGTGAGAAAGAAACCTGTTCTAGGAGAACTTTTTACGAAGGGAAAGGAGAATCTTCAAAGCCTCCTCATTCACCACCTTCACCACCTTCTTCTCCTTCTTCTTCAAGTTCTACTTTAAATGCTAGTTCTCATTCTACTACACATACTATACAAAAGAAAACACATAAGCATAAGTCTGGCATGCCTTTGTTAAAGATTGATGTTAAGTTTGAGTTGCCTTTGTATGATGGGGAAATAAATGTGGAAAAGTTAGATAATTGGATAAGACAAATTGAAGTGTATTGTAGGATACAAAAAATCATAGATGAGGAGACTATGATCTAGCTTGCTAGTCTCAAGATGGGAGGAACCACCCTTGTGTGATGGGAAAGCAGGACAAAAAAGGATCTTAAAAAGTTCGGTAAGACTCTCTCTTCATGGCTTGATTTTTCATCTGCATTACGAAAGAAATTTTTTCCTCTAGCTTATATGCAACAAGCTATTATGTCATGGCAGAACTTTAGACAGTTAAAAAGACAAACTATTCAAAGTTATACACAGGAGTTTCAAAAAAGATTTTATTGTTGGAAATATCATTAGATACTCGAGATACATTGCTTAAGTACATATGTGGTTTGCATAGCTATTTACGACATATCATTCTTATGTTTAATCCAACTAGCTTAGATGAGGTATGTGTGCAAGCAACTCATCTTGATTCTAGAGGCAAGAATGTAAATGTTGATTTTGTAAAACCATTTAAACCTACTGAAGAAAAGTTCAAAGGCAAGGGTAAAGAGAAGTTAAAAGGGAAGAATATTAATACAGTGAAGAAGGAAAAACCTACATGCACTCATTGTAAGAAAGAAGGCCATAGTGAGGATCGTTGTTGGATCCTTCACCTAGAATTGAAACCAGCAAAGTTCAGAAATAAGGGGAAGCCAAAGACTACTGAAATAGTTCACACATATTTAGGGTCTGATTTAGGAGAGGAGACTAAGGTCATAGTCACGGGAATCAAAGGTAAAAATTCTGAAGCTAGTACAAGTTCTTCAGTTCAGTGTTTAAAAGTTGATAATGAAGTTGATGAGATCAAACGAACAGAACTTTTTCACATAAGAGTAATTTCCAAACATACAAAAATTGATACTTTATTTGTCAGTGGCTCACAAGTAAACTTGATATCAGAGACAATTCTTAAAAAAATGGGATTAATCACTAAACCTCATACGAAACCATATCCTTTAGGACGGATTCATAATGATAATTAGTTGCAAGTGAATAGACAATGTGTTCTAAATTTTTCTATTAATTCACAATTTATGGATCAGGTTGAGTTAGATGTGGTTCTACTAGATATATGTGGTATTGTACTTGGGAGTCCATATCTGTATGATAGAAATGAAATATTCTATCGTGAAGACAATAAGTATCAATTAACTAAATATGGACAAGAATATGTTGTAAGGGATCATCAGAAGAAATTGAATCTATCACTAATCAACTCAGGGAAAATGAAGAGAATTGTAAATGTCAATAAAAGATATTTACTAATGATCGTAAAAGCAAAGGAAATTGTCGAAATTGATACTTTCAAAGATTGTGATACAAAGTTAAAAGATAACTTAGTTAGAATTTTTTATGACTATGATGATATATTTCAAGTCCTGAAAGGATTACCTCCAAAAAGACAAGTTGAACATGAGATACGGTTGCAGCAGGATGTTCCTCTTCCTAACATTGGAATGTACAGGTTATCAATTTTGGAAAATGAAGAGATAAAGAAATAGGTACAAGAGTTGATTGAACAAGGGGTCATCAGACCAAGTGCTTCTCCATGTGGGTCACCTATCATCCTAGTGCCAAAGAAAGATGGCACATGGCGCATGTGTGTGGACTTCCGAGCCTTGAACAAGATCATGGTAAAAAAACGTTACCTTCTTCCTCGTATTGATGATTTATTAGATCAATTGAAACATGCAGTTTATTTTACGAAGTTAGAATTAAGAAGTGGTTACTATCAAATCAGAGTTGATGAATAGGATATATGGAAAACTTCTTTTAAAACAAAATGGGGATTATTTGAATGGTTAGTGATGCCATTTGGGCTTACTAATGCACCTGTTACTTTTATGCGGGTAATGAACGATGTATTTGGGCCATTCATTGATGATTTTGCAATAGTCTACTTAGATGATATTCTTATTTTCAGTAGGACCAGGGAAGAGCATGTCTAGCATGTTAGGCAAATGCTTTCAGTGTTGCAAAGAGAGAAACTTTTTATAAAGTTGTCAAAATGTGAATTTGGCAAAACATCTCTTGTATATTTGGGTTACATTGTAGGGGGTGGAGAACTCAAGATTGATCCCTCTAAAATTGAGGTCATTGTAAATTGTTTAAAGCATACAAATGTAACTGAAGTAAGAAGCTTCATGGGGGCAACACAGTATTGGAGGAATTTTATTGCAAACTTCTCTCTAATTGTATCACCTTTGCATGCTTTGACAAGTGTGAAAAGGGGATTCCAGTGGGGAGGAAGCCAACAAAAGGCTTTCGATACTTTGAAAGTGAAGATTAGTACAGCTCATGTTCTAGCATTTCCATATCTCCAATAGTATTTTGAAATTGAAACCAATGCAAGTGACTATTCCATGGGGGCAGTGTTGATGCAACACAGAAAGCCCATATGTTATCATTCTGAGACATTCACTACAACAATAATTAACTATCAAACATATGATAAAGAATTGTATGCTTTAGTACAAAGTGTTAAAAAGTGGAAACATTACTTAATGGGCAAAGAAACAATAATACATATTAATCACCAACCATTACAGTATCTACAATCACAAACTAAGCTACAATAATCAAGGCATTTTAGATGGATGGGGTTTTTACAGCAATTTCATTTGGTCATTAGATATAAAAAGGGCATTCATAATAAAGTTGTTGATATGTTATCAAGACCTCCTAGTACAATTGCTACAATCCTTAAGCACAATTCAATTACTCATGAAAGTTACATTGAACAATATGTCGAGGACAAAGATTTTAAGGAATTCTATGCAACTTTAAGTCATGGTAAAAGAGCAGAAGAATTGAATTATCATATTAAAGACAAACTTTTTTATCATTTGGGAAAATTATGTATTCCAGAAAGTGAAAGGGTCCATGTAATGAGGGAGGCACATACTTCTCTTATAGAAAGACATTTGGTGTAGATAAAACAATTTCTCAATTACAAAGGTTTTGTTATTGGCCTCGAATGCATGAAAATGTGTCCAAGTATGTAAAAGGATGTATTATATGTGCAATAAGAAAACCAAGTAACAGAAATCTAGGATTGTACACTCCACTTCCTATTCCTTCTAGACCATGGGAAAGTGTATCTATGGATTTTGTGGGGGGATTTCCTATGTCTAGAAAAGGTCATGATTACTTGTATGTAGTTTTGGATAGGTTTACCAAGATGTGTGTTCTAATTCCTTGTAAAAAGCAAGTCACAGCTGAACAAATAGCACAAATGTTCTTTGAAAATGTATGGGTTCATTTTGGGTTACCTACTTCTATTGTATCTGATCGAGACTCCATGTTCATTGGGAAATTTTGGTCAAGCTTGTGGGAACTTATGAACACCAGACTAAAGAAGAGAAAATCATTTCATCCACAGAAGGATGAGCAGACAAAGGTGGTGAACAGAACAGTAGTGCATCTACTTCGGGCATATTGCAAAAAACATCCTAAGCTTTGGGATGAACATTTGTGTTATGTTCAACATGTGTTTAATCGATCCATACATTCTTCTACTCAGAGATCTCCATTTGAAACATGTTTGGGATACTTGCAAAAATCTCCTTTGGATTTTGTCTTTGGGAAATACATTGCAGCAGAAATATACTATGATGTGGACGGGGCTACAAAGCTCATTGAACGGATCTAGTTGGTTCAGCAGGTTGTACAGGAACAGTTGGAGAAAAGCCAAGCCAAGTACAAGGTGAGACATGACATGCATCGAGTTGATCATCAATTCAAATAAGGAGATCAATTCTAGCTATACATTATCAAGAAAAGAATGCAAGGAGAAGGTAAAAAGTTGAAACCAATTCGTTATGGTCCTTTCAAAATTTTAGACAAGATTGGTACTAATGCTTTCCGGTTAGAATTGCCTCCATATATGCAAATTTATTCAGTTGTAAATGTCGAAAAATTGAGATTTTATGAGCCTCCTATGATCGAGGATCAAGGAGAGAATGTTCATATTCCTACCATAGAATATTTTTCTCCTGAGTAAATGAATGAGTTGCAGGAAGATACCATTTTGGACAAAAGTGTTTGTACGTCTCGCAGGGGCGATGTGGAGTATCTTCGAGTGGGCTTGAAGGGCACAAATCCAAGGAAAACCAAGTGGATGGAGACTGGAAAAGTGACGGAATAGTATCTTCACTTATTTACCAACTGATACAAATGGGGAGGATTGATCCAAGAGGATCCTCAGGTCCAGAAAATGCCCAAAAATAAAAGTTCTTGGAATCAGACGAAACAAATTCCATTGCATTTGGTTCATCACACTGATTTCAGCCATATATTTACATTCTCAAATGAACACTGTATGCGGAAGTTATCGCACTCTGATCGAATTCCTAAACAGGCAAAAAGTCAACGTTGATGTCAGCATGGCATCATGCCGATGTGGCAGCTAACCTTACAGTGATGTGGCACAGTATGGGTATGTTGACTGGGCAGGTGTGGCAGACATGGACCATTCATAATTTGACATGTGTCACCATCGTGGGTAAGTTAAACAGTGCCACGTGGCCCAAACATGGGTTGTCATGTGGCACCCCATCATTTGTTGGTTGTGGTAAAAATTATTTGGACTTCCTCGAAATCGACCGCATGACCTATGGCATGGGGGAAGCTCTTTGGGAAATCCAAGCCACCAACCTGCCTGCGTTTTTTCGTATTAACCTATGTTAAAATTTATTATTTGAACTTGTATGAAGTCTCGGGCGAAGGAGGTAAGGGTTGGGGTCTAGCCCCAGCTCGGTTCTATGCGCTACCATACAACCACCATAAATCACTTGGTGCTATTTCACTCGGTGTTAAGGTATGGTGTTGGGCCATGGGAATAACACCTGCCACCATATGATCTGGAGCAAAACCAGTGTAGAGGGTCGATCATCGGGGAGCTTATCTCATTTGATGGGGCCTCGGTCATATGCAC
This sequence comes from Picea engelmannii, assembly GCA_009831015.1. Classification (NCBI taxonomy): domain Eukaryota; kingdom Viridiplantae; phylum Streptophyta; class Pinopsida; order Pinales; family Pinaceae; genus Picea; species Picea engelmannii. The sequence continues at coordinate 154,597 of ML794263.1, forward strand.
GCGCCAAGAATCCAAGAGCTTGCGAAGGAGGGGCCAGTGCATAGCCCCTTGGGGGATGGCGCTTGGCAATATGATCTCATATGACTCTAAAAAAAGGGCGCGCGCCCAGGCCTGAGGGGCCTATCCCGATTTTTGTAACAAAAGTGGATTTTTTGCTATAGTTTTGGCCCAGATTGGGAATGTTTGGATATTTCTTGGCCATTTGGAGGGGGATTTGACCCAAAAAAGAGGCAAGATCTTTGTGGGAAGTTGGGATTCTCTAACCGAACCTAAAAACTATATAAACCAGGATTTTTTAGCTTGAAGGGGGTACTTTTGTAAGTAGGGAATGTAAAGAGGAGTTTGAGTTAATGTCCCATTTCTCATGTTTTGAGGGGCATTGAGTCATGTTTTGAGAGGAGATTGTTGAGGCATGTGTGCATCTGCACAAGGAGGTATTGTACAGCAGATCAGAATCTTGTTTTTAATAGCAAAGAGCCATTGTAAAGAGAACTTGAGCATTAAAGATCAATAAAGCGGTCCTCCACTTGGAAGCGGGCCCGGAGACATAACCACACTTTGGTGAACTGTGTTAACAAGTTCTTTGTGTCTATTTCTCTTTCTTATGGTTGTTCTCTTCTCTTATTTGCAGCATGGTATATGATGGTTGAACTCTTTAATCATTCATGAGCATCAAGTTAATGTCAATTTGTTATTAATCCCTTTCATTTTTGGATCAGCAACCCTCTTGTCTACACTCTTCTTTGGCTCTGTTACAAAATGAAGAATTACACCAACACAATAATGGAGTAAAAGTATTCAACAATAATGCACACCCAGCTCAAACTTTCTCAATAACAAGAGTAATATTTATACATGAGAGGAGATGTCTCAGGAAACTATCATCTCCTACAATAACTCAACAATCTCTCAAGCATATTTCTCTAAATCAAATTAAACCTTCAATATATAACAACTAATAATAATTAATCTAAAAAAATTATCCATTATTCCAACATTACCGTGCTTTTGTTGCGATGGGTTTGCAAAACTGAAAACCCACTTATTCTTTTTCTTGAAATTTTGCTCAATCTCGAAAACATTTTGGTAAGCGGCTCTGTGTGAGGAGATGTCCACAAAATCCATGTTTGTTTGGATGTACCCATGTAAGCCACAATGTTCCTTCATATCCACGTGTCTCTTGGAGTCTTTAATGCCCAACTTTGTGCACAAGGTATGGAAGATGTTGGTGCACTTCGATATCATCTGATCTCTCTCATGATGCATAGTTGTCCATCTCATGTATTGGTCATCATAGTTTCCAACAGGGTAGTATTGTTCCTTGAGGGCATCAAAAAACGTCTCCCAAGTGGGTTCTAGGCCAAAAATTGTAAACTCATCTTTGGCATGTTGCTCATAGTAATTTTCCCACCAATCTCTGACATGGGGAAGGTATTTAAGGAGTGTGAAGTGTTGGATTACTAACAGGGGGTGAATCAGTAATAGATCAATAAAAATTCTTTTTAACCACAGTATATAAGTGGTGTTTATACTTATGATCAATTTACCATTATCATTTAACAAGTGCAGAATAAATGAACCATTAACAATGAGCAATCATACACATACACAGTACACCAGTATTTTTACGTGGAAACCCAATGCGAGAGAAAACCATGGAATATTTTTTTCGTATATATATTTAAGAATTACATTCATTGGAAGCACCAACTTCCTTTGTTCTCCAACTGCAACTGGAAGGAGGCTCCAACCCCCTATATTTATAGGCTACAACCTGAGGGAAGCTCCAACTCTCCAATTCTCTGGCTACAACCAGAAAGAGGCTACAACCCCCTATGTTCTCCGGCTACAACCACCTATCCTTGCTCCATCCAGCCGCCTTGAAATATAAGTGTCATATAAGTAATGAAACAACTAACACACTCTCACTATGAGATATACCATTGTAAGCATGTACCAATATGTTCCAACAACCTGTAACCAACCTGTACCAATAGCATGTAATCAAGCTGTATCAGTAATCATCATGTACCAACAAATACCAATAGGTACATGACATGTATATGTTGCATCTCATGTATGTACATGACCTGTCTACATTGTAGTCTGTGTATGTATGTGGCTTTTCTATACTGCAACTTGCATACACCTTCAGAAAGCTATGGTTTTTACCTTTCTTAAACTCAGACACTTTCCTGCCTCCGTCACATCAACCTGTAACCTATCATTGTGTCCCATTTGTAGTTGTGGCCTATGCATACATCATCATACATATCCCTTCACCAAGTGCATCTATATCTCTCTATTCATGTGCCATACATATGTATACAACCATGAACAAGTGTAATAACCCTCACATGGAATAGACATCAAACCCTCACTGGTATGAAGCCTCAAACTACACCAAAAACTTCACCAACACATCACAACCAAAAACCCTCAACCATGTACCAAGAAATACAAGATATGACTCAACACTGAACCCAATCAAGATGTAACAATAATGAACACCAAACATACCAGTGTTGTATTTCTGTAGATCTAGCTCACACAATAAGTGCCATACAACCAACAACCTCTCTAGGGAAAATCCTCAAACTCCCATAACCATATCTCATGTAGACAACAATATCCAACTACACATAAGAATATGACATACCTTTTGAATCTATAGATAGATCTGTTGTACTTTATCACTGTAGACCTTCCTGGGAACTTGCTTTCAGACTCTGAGAACCTGGCACTCTCAAAAACTCAAGGTTTCATGGATTTTCCCAACTATATGTGACCTCTTCTTTCTCAACCCACATATGTACACACCCTCCTTCACTGCCATATCACGTATGTATGCGACCTCTTCCATTGCATCCTACGTACACCTCAAAAAGTAGGGTTTTTTCATTATTTCTACAACTCTGAAACTTTCACCGTCAACCCTTTTTGCTACCTTAGACTTGCGTAACTTCATATGTATCAATGAGTACCTGCAATAAACCTTAAAAAATAATAGATAATCAATGTGCTCAATAGGTGCTAATAGGAGACCATTTCTCTCTTATTTATACTCTCCAAGCAGCTTCCTCCAAGGGTTACCTTCTAACCAACTTAACCCAACTTCCTTCTTTTAGGAATAACCCACTTCTAACAACTTGTCCACTTATAACTACTTTATCCACAAATAGTAAACTCACCACTTCTAGTTGGAACTAATTTATTTTTAATTATTTTCTTTTTGCAACAACATAACTCATGATTAACTCCTAGTTACAACCACTTTGACTAGTAACCTTCTTCTAGGAGATTCTAGAATAAATTGACTTCTTTGACCTTCTAGGCGATTCTAGATAACTTATGAGGGTTATCCAACTTCAAAATACCATAACTCTCTAATCGTGACGAGTTATGTGGCATTCCACATATCATCGGAAAAGGCATGATATGTACTATTCATCTAGAATAGTCTTACCTACAAATCCATTGATCTTCGTACCTTTATACCTCAAACAACATTGAGTCCCTTAACCATATTGTTGGGGCTACCAGAATTTTCTACCAGACTTGCTTCAAGGGTTGACATCAATGACAACCAACCCAATTAATTAACAATATCACCCTTTGGCATTGATGACAACACTCTGATGCAACACTGAAGTCATATCGTTCATGATCCCCCCTGTGACCATCACTCCCCCTAGAATCATGCCTCTATTCTCTCTCTCCAAGCATCTAACTCTCTATCCATGCATCTAAAAAATTACTCCCCATTTGACATCAATGGAAAAGGTAACTTCCCATTGGGGCTACTCCCCCCAACTAAATTGTCCTTGGGGTTGCTCACCCTAACTGAACTCTTCTTGAAATTGATCCCCCAAACTAAACAGTCCTCTTTATGGTGCTTCCTCATGTAAATATAATACATATAAGAATAGAATTCAAAATTCATTGTGGGACAGAAACTATGAAAAGTTTCTGATGAAGATACTTGAAGGATTCCCTTGGAAGCGGTTTTGTAAAGATATCTGCAATATGTTCTTTGGTGCCAACATACTCAAATCGAATGTTCTTCTCTACAACCCGTTCTTGTATAAAATGATACTTGATTCGAATGTGTGTTGTCTGAAATGCATCACTGGATTCTTTGAGATATTGATGGTGCTTGTATTATCACAATACATTGGAATCGACTCATCATAGTCAACCTGTATATCTGTCAAAGTTTGTTTCATCCATAGAACCTATGTACAACATGTTGTTGCTGCAATATAATTTTCTTTGGTTGTAGACAATGATATTGATGATTGTTTCTTACTCAACCAAGATACCAAACACTCACCCAAGTAGAATGTTGCTCCACTTTTACTTCTTCGGTCATCAATGCAACCTTCCCAATCTACATCTGTGTAAGAAATAAGTGATAAATCCTTTCCTTTTGGATACCATAATCCAAAATCTTATGTATCGTTGAGATATATGATATCCTCTTTACTACTAGAACATGTGATTCCATTTGTGTTGCTTGAAATAGTGCCACTTGTCCAACTGCATGCATGACATCTGCTCTACATGTTTTCACATAAAGTAAGCTTCCAATCATTGATTTGTACTACCTTTGATCTGTAGACTTTGAATCATCATCTTTACTTAACTTGCAACTAGTTTGCATAGGAGTATTGACTGGTTTGCAATATTCCATTCTAAACCTCTTTAGCATTTCTCTGATATACTTAGTTTGAGAAATAAAAATTCCTTGGTTGCTTTAACATATCTGAAGAACCAAAAAGAAGGATAATTCTGCAAGTAATGACATTTAAAATTCATGATTCATATCCTTTGCAAATTTATGGCTCATCTTGTCACTATCACTTCCAAACATAATATCATCAATATAAACTTCAATTAACAAAATACTATCTCGATTTACCTTGATGTAGAGGTTGTTGTCGACATTTCCTTTCTTGAACCCTTGTTGTTGTAAATATTTGTCCAGTCTAGAAAACCATGCTCTGGGGGCTTGTTTGAGACCATACAAGGCCTTCTTCAACCTAAAAACATAATTTTCATTGTCTGACAACTGAAATCCTTTTGGTTGCTCAACGTATACTTCATCTTCTAGTTCCCCATTCAGAAAGGCTAATTTCAGGTCCATCTGATACAATTCAATATTTTGGGATCATACATAAGCTAGTATCAATTTGATTTCTTCCATTCTAGAAACTGGGGAAAATGTCTCTTCAAATTTGATACCTTCAACATGAGCATATACTTTACATACCAATCTATCTTTGTTCCTGGTAACATGTCCATCTTCATTCAATTTGTTTTTGAAGACCCACTTCGTACCTATCACATTCTTGTACCTTGGCCTTGGAACCAATTCCCAACTGTCATTCTTCTCTATCTAATCCAAATATTCATCCATGGCTTTTATCTAGAATTCATCCTTGTTGGATTCTTCAAAAATCCTTGGTTCAATCAAGGATAAGAGTCCTAGATGCAGTTGTTCGGGTGAACGAATTCTTCTTCTAGTATCAACTCCTACATCTTTGCACCCGATAATATGATCTGTCAAATGATTCTTCTGTATTTGTTTTCTAGGTGTCTTTGGAGGTACTTGAATATCATGTTGTTCTTGCTCTTCTGCTTCTAACCAGTCTTCTTCATCTTCCCCTTATCCTACTTCTTCATCCTTTGTTTCTTCTTTGTGAACCGATTCCATTGAATCATTTTCTTCTTCCTTTATTTTCCATCCATTTGTCTCATCAACCATCACATTGATGCTTTCCACAAATTTTTTGAGCCTTAGATTGAAACATTTGTATGCTTTCCTTATGCTCGAATACCCAACAAGTATGCATTTTTCCACACGAGAGTCGAACTTTCCCATTCTACCATCTTCTCTTTTGATGTAGCATTCTGAAAAATTTGAAGTGCTTCACATTTATTGGTCTTCCTTTCCATAGTTCATAGGGAGTCTTATCACTGTTGTTTTTGAGCATTAATTTGTTTTAAATATGAATTGTTGTGTGCATTGCATGTGCCCAAAATATGTATGTCAACTTGGAATCCATTATCATAGTTCGAGCCATTTCTTTTACTATCTTGTGCATCCTTTCAACAACTCCATTATGTTGTGGTGTCCTAGCAACGAAGAATTTCCTTTTTATCCCATGCCTTCTACTGAAATCCATAAATCATTTTGAAGTAAACTCTCCTCCATTATCATATCTCAAACATTTGATTTTTGAATCCATTTCATTTTCAACCATTTCCTTGTATATCTTGAAGTTCTCGAAATCTTTTGACTTCTTCCTGAGAAAAAAAACTGCAGCCATACTTGTATAATCATCAATCAATAGCATAAATATTTCTCACCTTTTAAACCCTTCGTTCTAGTTGGTCCAACTAGATCAGTATGCACAATTTCCAGTGGTATTGTTGTGGAGTACTCCTTTGATTTGAACTTGGTATTTGTTTGTTTTCCTTGTTGACAATGCTTGCATATGGTGATGTTTAGCTTCGTGATCTGGGGCATTTCTCTGACTGCTTCCTTTTTGTTGACTTTGACAAGGTTATCAAATTTTATGTGACCCATTCTTTTGTGCCATAGTCAAATGTAATCTTCCTTTCCTAGACACCATTTTTCATTTCCAATTTCACTTAATACATATATGTTTCTTTCATTTCTTACAGTTGTTGCAACCAATCTGCTTGAACTTGATTTTCTTATCTCATACTTTTTTTAATCAAACACAAGTTTGTGCCCCTGGTCACACATTTGACTTACACTTAGAAGATTATGTTTCATATATTCCACTAGTAGAACATTTTCTTCCTTGGTATCCTTGTTTTCAATTATGACTGTGCCTCTTCCAATGATTCTACCTAAGTCATTGTTTCCAAAGGAGATTGGTCCATCTCTTTCCTTTCTCAAGGTTAAAAACCTATCCTCGTCACCTGTCATGTGCTTTAAGAATCCATTGTCAACATACCAACCATGTTTCTTATGTTTATATTGTAGAGCAAGTGCACATTCTTCATTGTTCAACTGGCTCTCTTTCTTATCCAGATTCTTTAACGTTCATGTCTATGACTATTGTTATTCTGTTGTGATTCTCTTGGAGGAACTGTCATTCTACAATATTTGGCCATGTTTCCAAAGTTGTTTCACTTGTAGCATTCCATCTCGGTACTCAAGAATTCAAATATGTTATAGTTTATGTTATTTGTTTCACTGGGCTTGCTTGAATAATCATTTCGTGCATAAATTTCACAGTTGTCTCTGTTCCTATTATTAGCTCTGCAATTCACAACCTTATGTCCAAAATTGTTACATGAATAACATAAACCAAGAAAGATAATTTGATACCATGGAGATGTAGATATTATAAAATGGGTTAATCTTCTGAACCCTTCTTCTTCTTGAGGCCTTCTTGTTTCTGATTGTTGTTGATTATGAAATAAAAATCTTCTGGGTGGAGGAGTGTCTCTGTGATCTTCCTTGTAAAACTTTGTGTCTCCTCTAACTGTCTCTACAGAGATTATTGGGGTTGTATTCCTTGATCTGTTGTTTTGGATATTGATCCCTTTTCTATCTGGTTGTATCCAAGTCCAAACTTGTCATGATTTGGCCTTTGACTGCTAATAATATCGTCCAAAACTTTTGAGTTGGTCTGCATGTTTTTCTTTTGAATGTATTTTCTCAATGTGGCAATCTCTGCTTCTAAGCCTCTAATGATCATATATTTTTCTTCCAACTGTTCTTTAAGTGCTTCTTCAATTATTTTGTTTTCTTCAACTTGGATTTTTAATTTAGTGATCAAATGCTCTAGTTCTTCAGAGTTTTAACTTTGAGTTTCCTCTTTTCTTTTTCAGCTCTGCCTGTAGTGACTTGTTTTTCTTTTTCTCCCTTTTTATAACTTCTATGGAACTCAATAGTTATTCTCTGTAGTCAAATTATGCCTCTTCATATTCTTCTTTGGTGACTTCTTCATCAGAATCTTATACTTCCATGAATAGAACCCTTTATGTATCACTTTCACTGACTTCATCTTCGTCTGATGAGGTGTTGTCTTCTTTGGTGAAAAATATTTTCTTGAGAAATTTATTTTTGGTTCTTTTGCCATTGTATATTTGTTTGTTATTTGTATCATATTCTTAATTCCTTTTCTTTTTCTTATGTGGACATTTTTTAGCAAAGTGACCAATACCATCACAATTAAAAGAAATCAATGGAATCTTACCTCTATATTTTCCATTGGTTTCCTTTTTCAGTGTTCTAACGAAGTTGGCTACTTCGTCATCGTCCTCTGAGATGTCACTATTGCTGCTATCTAAATTTGTCTTTTTCTTTCCCTTTTTCTTTGACTTCTTGGATGCTTTGAATGTTGCTTCTTTTGTAACTAGATTCTCCTGTTCAGTTCTCATTTCATAGGCTTTGAATATTCCATGTAACTCATCCATGATTATTGAATCCATATCTGTTCTTTCTTCTAGTGCTGAGATATTAGGATCAAATCTCATTGGAAGAGATCTTAGTACCTCTTGAACAATTATAGATTCATCAACTTCTTCTCCCAATCCTCAAATTTCATTCACCATTTCATTGACTCGTAAAATATAGGATGCAATATTTTCATCTTCAATTGCTCAAATTGACCTCTGTAAGTTTGAAACATTGTTTCCTTAACTTTTGTGTCTCCTTCATAAACATTCTAAAGTTTGTCCCAAAACTTCTTTGTGTAGCTGCAATGCATAACTTTGACATATACCGAATCAACCATACCATTCAAGAGTGCATTTTTTAATTTTGAATTATTTAGACTGAGTTTCCTTCTATTTTCATTTTTTGGAGGAACGACAGGTTCTTTATATCCATCTACAACTGATTACCAAACCTCAAATCCATGTGCTAGTACATATGTTTTCATCCTTCTGCTCCAGAATGCATAGTTTTGTCCATCAAACTGTGGTATTCCATTTTTATACATATTGTTTCTCTCCATGATCTACCTTTCAATGGTTAAACTAATTTTTGAAGGAACCTTGCTCATATACCAATCGTTGGATTACTGAGAGGGGGGTGAATCAGTAATAAAGAAATAAAAATCATTTTTAACCACAATATATAAGTGTTGTTTATATTTATGATCAATTTATCATTATCATTTAACAAGTGCAGAATAAATGAACCATGAACCATGAACAATGAGCAATCAAACACATACACAGTACACCAATATTTTTACGTGGAAACCCAATGTGGGAGAAAACCACAGAATGTTTTTTTCCTATATGTTTTTAGAATTACATTCATCAGAAGCACCAACTTCCTTTGTTCTCTAGTTGCAACTAGAAGGAGGCTCCAACCCTTTACATTTTCAGGCTACAACCTGAGGGAAGCTCTAACTCCCCAATTCTTTGGCTACAACCAGAAGGAGGCTACAACCCCCTTTGTTCTTCGGCTACAACCGAAAGGTGGCTACAACCACCTATCCTTTCTTTATCCAACCTCCTTGAAATATAAGTGTCAAATAAGTGATGAAACAATTGTCACACTCTCATTGTGAGATATACCACTGTAAACATGTACTAATCTATGCCAACAACATGTAACCAACATGTACCAATATATTGTAATCAACCTATATCAGTAATCATCATGTACTAACAAATACCAACATGTACATGACCTGTATATGTTGCAGCTCATGTATGTACACAACCTATCTACACTACAGTTTGTGTATGTGCGGGGTCTATCTATACTACAACCTATGTACAACTTCAGAAAGATAGGGTTTTTACCTTTCTTAAACTCAGACACTTTCCTTCCTATGTCACATCAACCTGTAACATGTCACTGTGTCCAATCTGTAGTTGTGCCCTATGCATACATCATCATACTTATCCCTTAACCAAGTGCATCTATATCTCTCTATTCATGTGCCATACATATGTATACAACCATGATCAAGTGTAATAACCCTCACATGGACTAGACATCAAACCCACACTAGTATGAAGCCTCAAACTACACCAAAAACTTCACCAACACATCACAACCAAAAACCCTCAACCATGTACCAAGAAATACAAGATATGCCTCAACACTCAACCCAAACAAGATGTAAATAATAATGAACACCAAACATACGAGTGTTGTATTTATGCAGATCTAGCTCATACAATAAGTGTCATACAACCAACAACCTCTCTAGGGAAAATCCTCAAACTCCCATAACCATATCTCATGTAGAAAACAATAACCAACTACACATAAGAATATGACATACCTTTTGAATCTATAGATAGATATGTTGTACTTGATCATTGTAGACATTCCTAGGAACTTGCTTTCATACTCTGAAAACTTGGCATTCTCAACAACTCAATAATTCATGGCTTTTACCAACTATACCCGACCTCCTATTTCTCATCCCACAAATGTACGTGCCCTCCTTCACTTCCAGCCCGCATATGTACGCGACCTATTCCATTGCATCCCACATACACCTCAAAAACTAGGGTTTTTTAGTATTTTTTCAACTTCAAAATTTTCGTTGTCAACCCTTCTTGCTACCTAAGAATAGCATAACTTTAGATGTATCAATGAATACCTACAATAAACCTTACAAAATAATAGATATTAAACATGTTCAATAGGTTCTAATAGGAGACCCTTTCTCTCTTATTTATACTCTCCGAGTAGCTTCCTCAAGGGGTTACCTTCTAACTAACTTAACCCAACTTCATTCTTTTAGGGCTAACCCACTTCTAGCCACTTGCCCACTTATAACCACTTTATTCACAAATAGTAAACTCACCACTTCTAGTTGCAACTAATTTATTTTTAATTATATTCTTTTTACAACAACGTAATTCATGATTAACTCCTAGTTACAACCACTTTGACTAGTAACCTTCTTCTATGAGCTTCTAGAATAAATTGACTTCTTTGACCTTCTACGAGCTTCTAGATAACTTATGAGGGTTCTCCAAATTCACAAGACCATAACTCTCTAACCGTGAGGAGTTATGTCGCATTCCACATATCACCAAAAAAGGCATGACAAATATTATTCATCTAGAATAATCTTACCTACAAATCCACCGATCTTCATAACTGTATACCTCAAACAATATTGAGTCCCTTAACCATACTATTGGGTCTACCAGAATTTTCTACCGTACTTGCTTAAAGGGTTGACATCAATGACAACCAACCCAATTAATCAACACGAAGGTGATTTTTTCATTGTTGGAAAAAATTTAGACAAAGAAATAACCCTCTAGTAGACTTGATCCGGATTTATGTAGGAACACAATGAAATACCGAAATACACATAAACACAGAGATGCAGCGGAAATAAAACTTCATTTCATTAATAACAAATGACTGAAATATGCTTACAAACAGAATGGAAATAAACTAGCTAGGCGCTGGTAGCTTATCTCTGAGAAGAGATGTGGTCGCTACTCGCATCCGTCAGAAGATGATTACAATGAGGCTATGAAGGCCCTTTTACAATAACCGGGAATGCCAAAAGTCCTAGACATCCAAAAACCTAACCCTGGGAGATGAAGCGCCAAAAGTCATGTGGGCCCCGTTTGGGTAAGTTGGCGCATCAACTTCCCGGGGTCGTAACTTTTGCATACGATCTCCGTTTTAGGCATATGATAGCTCGTTGGAAAGATCTATCCAAGGCCTACAATGTTAGAGACAAAATTGCATCATTAGATGCCATTTTGCGACAGCAACATACCCAAAAAAAAACATCGTTTAGGGCCTCAAAATGGCCCCGGAAGTTCAGGACCCGAAAAAACTGCTAAAAATAGTAAACTGTACGAAAACTGAAAAACTGAAAGAAGCAATGGTGGGGGTCCAAGTGGAATAGGTGGGTGGCCACCAATATCCACCTGGATCAAGACTTAACCATTTTTCCAAAGCATCCACATCTATCTAGCCTTCGAATAAAGGAATATCAAAGTTAATTTATACCTTGAAGGGTGTCACACCTCTGAAGTGACTGTTGGTTGAACGTGTTTCCATTTTTGTTGGAAATCATTGAAGGATATGGGAGAAAGTATCCATCATTGCATTAATTTATTGTGTGGGGTCTTCCTCAAGAAAGAGTTTGATAATATATCTTCTTCTGTCATCCGTCTTTTCAACTTATGAGTCATAAAAAAAAAAAATTATTGTTCCATTGAACCAAATAACTACTAATGGAAGGATCCCTAATATGAAACCCTGAGGGAGACTAGGGATTTTGTATGATTGAATACAAAATGATGGGGAGACTAGGCATTTTGTACCTTTGAATAATATGAAACCCTAAGGGATTCATGATTAAATGTTTCATACCTTTGAATAATATGAAACCTTGAGGTATTCATGATTAAATTTTTACCTACGAAATTCAATATTAAGGTATAAAGGCTCTAAATGATCCCCTTATTCTAAGTTTTCTTAGTTTGACTTGCACATAATGTTTATGGGAAACCACAATTTGCAAAAATATCCAATTATCAAGAATCGACATGGGTTCAAGTGCATGCCTTGAAAGGATAATTTTTCTTCATATTTTTCCCGTGGTTTTGAATAGTGGCTAGGGTTTCAAAAGGTTTCTAGGGTTGATAACACTAAATGAAAAAATGAAAATCAAATAATGACTGAAGAATCTTTAATACACATACTTGATAAGAGGCACAATTGAGGAATCTTCAATTTGCATTGCTTCTAGGTAAGTGTACATATGAGTTCATTGTTGGGTGAAAGTTGTTTTACAACCAAACACACATGCACACAAATTAAACGACCTCTATAATCTCATCACTAATGCACCCCTATTATTAGTGGAAAGGACCAATGAGAGAGAACCAAGGTTTGAGATTTGAGAGATGGAACAAGACTAACCCTTCCTCAAGATTATTCAATGCGCAATACTATTTCAAGCTTAAATTACCATCTATTATTAATGGAAATAATTGGAAAGAGAGAACCAATGTTTGAACTTTAAGAGATGGAATGAAACCAACCTTGGAAAATGAATCAATAGATCTTCACAAAATAAAATATGAACTTGAAGGTAACTAATGTTGTGATCCGGATTTATGTAGGAACACAATGAAATACAAAAATACACATAAACACAAAGATGCACTGGAAATAAGACTTCATTTCATTAATAACAAATGACTGAAAAATGCTTACAGACAGAATGGAAATACACTAGCTAGGGCGCTGGTAACTTATCTCTAAGAAGAGATGTGGTGGCTACTGGCCTCTGAACTCTATGTTACAATGAGGCTCGAAGGCCTATATATTATTGAGAAACAATGGAAAACCCTAAATATCCAAAAACCTAACCCTAAGAGATGAAACGCCAGAATATGGGCCCCGTTGGGGTAAATTGGTACATCAATTTCCCGGGGTCGTAACTTTGGCATACTATCTTCGTTTGACGCACATGATACATCGTTAAAAAGATCTATCAAAGGAATACACTGCTGACAGTGAATATCGCCAGAGAATTCATGCACAAAAAACATCGTTTAGGGCCTCAAAACAACTCTGGAAGTTCAGGACCCGAAGAACTGCTAAAAATAGTAAGTTGTGCTACAATTAAGGAAACTGAAAAACTGAACGAAAAAATTGTGTGGGTCCAAGTGGAATAGGTGGGTGGCCACCAATATCCACCTGGATCATGTTGTTTACCTTATAAAAATGAACCTAAGGTAACCTACCTAGATAGGAGAAACATTAATATGGCATGTGTTACAAGGAAAATCTCTCTATGGCTAGGGTGAACCAAAACAGACATAAATGACTACAGAAATCAACTCTATCCCAACAACATGTTATATAAACTAATGTGCAATCGAGATAAGAAAGAGGCTTCCCTCATCCATATGTTTGATGATGTCCATCGTTGAGCACTTTGACCCAAAGCTATATACCTACAACAAGATCTCAACAAACAAGCAAAGCAAGCATATGGTGGTGATATAAAAGGTTAGCACATTAGATAGAATATTCCATCAATATACATAACAAATACACCCATGGATAATAACGCATATATTTGCAAGATATCAATTGGACGAAAATAGAGTATTTCTATTAATAAATGATCAACATAAGTGAAAATATTACAGACTTATGTGTCGGCATGGTTCAGAACCGAGAAACTAAGTTCCTTCCAGTTGGGCCTCCACCACTTCAATCCTCCACCAAATGCGAGCTCATAGAAGGGAGACAATGAGGTTCTCCATCAATAAGGGAAGAGTTTGGGGGTTGAACACTGTGTTCAAACTTAAAGGACAAAGGGATGCAGACTCAATATGAAGTAAATAATTTCTCCAGAGTAGCTTTGCTTTCAAAGTTGAATTTTTTCTCCTTTTCCATAGCTCGGAATTGGCCTCTTTATAGCCTTCAAAATGCAATTGAAGGGCCGAGTCGGAACATTTCCAATATATGTAAGGTCAAGGATCAAAGATCTCTTGTCGTGACATGGAAACCCGATATTTAATTTTCATTTTCTGGCACAAATCCCGATGTACGCAGGTTGTAGTGGAGCAGCATGCGTATAGGCTTGTTGTATAGTGTGCAAGATCCATTCAAGTGGAAAAATTTTCATTTTTATCTCTGGATTTTAGTAACGGGGGAGACAAGTATGCATAGGGAAATGGGCTAAGGCCCTCTCTGCAAGATTGCATAAGGTGAGGCAAATCTTTCTCTAACAGATGCCCCCTAATGTAGAGGTCAGAGGCCGAAATACATTATGAATAACCCAGAAGTGGAGAGGTAGAGAACCAGCTGGACGAACTCAGTTGCTCATTACATTATGCATTGACTTTGCATACATAGCTGCCAAAAATCACACTGCAGATCCATTTGAAAATATACCAAACAAGTGTTCATGGCCATGAATAGGAAAATACAAATGCGGTTACATGCCAATAGTTGTCATAGTCGTGAACAAGGCCCAGTAGAAATAGTCTCAAAACCAATCTGAAGATATCTGTATACCATGGACTACAATCTGATCTCCCATGATCACCGAAGTCATATAGGTATTGGTCCAATGAAAAGGAAGAAATAGCTCGGTAAAGCTGCAGCCACATAGTGATGTCTTCAACTCTTCTACACAATCTGCCAAAGGTGCAAGTCTACATTATGTGAATAAAGGAGTTGAGGTCGAACACAATGAGACATCGTTTGATTACCGTTCATTAATGTATATCGTTAACAAAGGTGAGACAACCTATAGATAATGAAAGTAGGTATCGAGGCACCTAGTACATTCTTACAAGTGTGAATAAAGGAGTTGGTGTCGAACACCAGAAGAATCCATCGATCAGGAGACATCGATGTATTCTGAATTGTCGATGGCGAGAGAGCTTGCCATTGATGACTGCAAGCCTCAAGGTACTCATAAGACTCTAGGTCTAGTTTCCAGAATAAATGGGTTGAAGTCGATGGAAAGAGACCTGCTGAAAGGAGAGCATTAAGGCATCTCTCATCAGTTAGCATGAGGTACAAAGCAGGAGCTTCATGATTTGGTGGAAATCGGATGAAGAACATGTTCACGAACCAACGACCCTGTGCATCTTTTGCGTGTTCCAAGTGCAAGAAATACACGAAAAAGACCCTCTGAATAGCAGCCAATGATGAAAATTGATGACAAAGGCAAGGAAACCACCAATAAGGCTAATGGCATCCAAGAAACTGCACAAATCCCAATGTGTGAATAGATATCTTACCACCGAACACAAGGGAAACCACCCAGTCAACAACCAATGATGAAACATCGACTATTGGGTTCAAGGTTACCTACCAATGATGAAAGTAGGGCCAGGGTGAATGATAGGACTACAATATCATGTGATTCTGAGACAAACTAAGGGTACGGCCGACATGCAAAGTCAAGAGTTATTAGGAGTGGACGACACAGGTTGATAGAATTCTTTTGAATAAGAGCATGAGACATTTGGAGGACTCCGACAGCATAGACCTGATGATGAAACCATGAGATGCAGAAGGCATCAATGAAATTCTCTATAGGGACTAGAAGAATAACCAGTCGGTAGAGAAGACTCTGTAACGAGCTCATCTTCCTAAGGCCATACTAATCACAAAATTATGATGATAAATGGACTCAAATAACTTTGTGCTACGACTGTTGCCAATACAAGATAATACTCCCTTCCTGCTCGTCTTTTTTTGTTTTTTCATAAAAAAATGAATGTTATGATATAGAGGAGGAAACGTGTGTCGCAAGTAAGAAAAACTAGTTCCAGCAGTGGAACATACCTATGCTCAATGCAGGGAAGTGCACGCGGGAGATGGAGACTCAGGGGAATGTTCCCTCCTAGGTATAGGGTGTCAAATTGCGAAGGATATAAACAAGGCTCTGCTTGGTTGAGGATGCAAAACTGTTGAGGCAAATGGTTTCTAACACAAAGCGATAACCGACTATAGGCTCAATATTGCAAGCAAGGGCATGAGATGCAATCACAACTTAACGCCAAAAAATGTCCTTTTTTATGTCTTTTAGTCTACTTGGTGTGAAAAGGGGATAAAATTGTGCCAAATAGATGTCTTTTCAAAACCAATTTATGAGTGTGAAAGAGACAAGTTCACTCGACAATATTTTCACTTTTTGATAACGAGTCGGAAAAGAGCTTAACTAAGACTCACGACCATTCAAGTCCAATTTAATGAGTGTGAAAGGGACAAATCACCCAACAATATTTTCACTTTTTGATGAAGAGTCGGAAAAGAGATTAAATTAAACTCGTTTGGGAGTCCTCGGGGTATAAATCCGCATGTTTATGAATGAGAAATGAGGCTCAGCATAAAGTCAAGTACGAGCTGTGAGGGACTCCTGGTCCTATGAAAAAATCTATGCATGGGCACCAAATGCAGTAGGGGATCTAACTGGGGCACCCATGTTTGGTAAGTGTCTACCACTTGATAACGACACAACTTTATAGTAGATGGAAGGTTTTGTGTCGCAACAAATGGGTTCGTACCTAGGGCATAAAGAGTGACAATTATAGGATAATGTGAAAATGCATAATGGAGTGGATACCTATCATATATGTTGGGTAATGAAAATACCTACTCGTGGTGACAAACGGCCAACATAACGTTGAAATCTACAAGAATCCCAGGTTAAAACTGTAAAAACCAACTCGATCCACCTTTGTATTAGTCCATTAGTTGAAAAAATGGCTTAAAACTATAGAAAGTGGGTAAAAATAATTTATAAATAGTAACAAAATCAAAAATTACTATACCATTTTGATTTTTTACCCAACTAGTGCAAATTGGACCAAAATACCTCTGAGATTCAAACAGTGATTGCGGGAGCATCAAGAAACAAAATTACAAACCATCTGGATCAGGTAATTCTTGTTCTCTTCCTCTTCAAATTCAGTGAATTAAAATTTTGAATTAGGTTCCAAATTTTTAGTTATTGAGGGAAAAAAGTGTATATTTCGTTGTACGTGGACTGGCTTTGATCAGGTAGCATATACGACGAGTTATACGCTCCTGTGTGAACTACAGGGGGCGTATATCAATCCCTACACGTGATTGTATGTAAAGTAGGCCACATATAGGTACGCAAACAATCATTTTGAAGGGTTCTAACTCAAAATTTTATTTGTTTTTGACAAGATGGTTCTTGAATGGACAGAGAGAGAGAACGAGGAGGTTTATGTTGTTGTAGATCAAGATCTAGGGACCCAAATGGCCTTAAAGAGATGTGGCTTGTATAAGTTTTGTGCACTCAAAGGAATGAGAGCCCAGGTGAGGTTGCTCGAGATGATGGTGGGTTACTGGAACCATGAGAATGAGAGCTTCAATCTCGATGGGCAACCATTGAGAATTGAAGTAGAGGACATTTACTTTTTGACTGGTCTATCACGTCGAGGAGAGGTTGTAAACCTCAAATCATGGGGAGCAGGGAGCAGGATGAAGATAGAGGAATATATCGACTCCCATTGTGTAGCAGGGACTCCTAAGGTAGGGAGTCAAGTCCCTATACAAGCAATAAACAATCTCAGTTTGAAGATTATTGTCCTAGTATTGACTAGGATCACAGGTTCGGCCTTAATGCACCAGGCATCCAGGTCGCTCATGTTCTACACAATGCAGCTTACGAGACCCACAATATATGACTAGTGTACCTCACTACTGGAAAATATGAAGAGCCAGTTGGCAGAGTTAAAACAAGGGAGTAAAATAAATTTTGGGTTTTCCTCTATCCTATGCAGTTTATTTTTCAAGCGGGTTCTAGGTTTGGGACCTAGGGTTGATATTCTTCCGAGAGGACCTCGCGATCCAACCATGGCATGGTGGATCGAGGTAATGAGGTGGCAGGGAGGAGGTAGGGTGACGACACCCTACAACAAGGATTTCTTCTACTGGTGGCAGCGACAGGTCATCGCTCTGGATGACTATCCCTATGAGGGGATCGACTTCATAGGAGATCCATACATGCCACTCCCACCAAGAACTACCTACGGCGACATAGGTATGTCAAAATGTTTTTACATGTTTCATTTTTTTTGTATTTTTGTATAATAGGACAAAAATATTTTTGGATGGTGCTCAAGTATTGATTAGACATTTGTGTAATGCAAACGTTGATCCATGACGGCCAAAAGGTTTCCCCTAACATCGACGAAGGAACCGGGGAGACGAGGTGGTGGAAGGAGAAACTTAGAGGGTCCTAGAAAACGTGCAGGGAAACCTGTCGCGTTTGACTCAAAGGATACCCATGGTTTAGGTAGAGGATCTGCCTGAAGCCATGCAGCGACAGATGGTTGGTGTACCCAGGGCATGGGTACAACTCTTTCAGCATCTCGCAAACTTCGTGGTTTTCTACCATGACACACATCTGGTGCCACAAGCATAGATGTCGTGGGATATTTTAATACCAGTTGTATATGTGTATAGAGGGTATTAGCCCCAATTTTGTACTATTAACACCATATTTTTTTTAAATACATAAAAAAGGGATCTTCGGCTTTACTTATATTTTACAAAGTGTACATTGATGAGATGGTTTTCTTTGCTTTTACTTATGTGACAAATTCCAATCTAAAATGAAATTAGCATAAGCATCAGATACATGATTAGAACTCCTAGGAATATGATAATATGTAATAAAATCAAATTGGCGTTCTAAATGACGTACTCGTAGGAATCATCGGAGTAAAGTAGGATCACGCACATGGTAATTTTCGTTCAAGTAACATACTACTAATTGGGAATCCAAGCGAACCTTTAATGAATGATTTCCATGTGAGATAGCATCACGCAAAAGTTATATAACAGCGCTATATTCGGCAACATTATTTGTGGATGGCCCTAGGCATATGCCACCTGAAGACACCAGTAGACCCTCGGGTGAGTAAACCACCCAAGCGGTAGAAGCCAAGTTCTGTGTATGACGACTGGTTGCATCTGTGAATCCTAGGTAGACCAAAGACTCCATTGAAATCTGTCAACCAAGTGAAAACTCTATAAGCAACCTAAAGACGAAAAGAAAGAAATATATGCACTAAATTACATTAGTATATAGGGATTTTTTCCTAAGCTTGGGGATTAAGCATAATATCTTTTCAAGTAGAACCCATTTCTGGGCTCGGCCAACTTATTCCCTTCATAGTATTCTAACTCATAGGCTCATTTTTCTAGCACAAGTTACAGGATATAAGTAACATGCCACATGTGTTTAAACGTGCCTACCCCTAGTGGTTCTTTGGCTTGATCATACTAGAGGACCAAGTCACCCTCAGTGTACAACCAAGGACAGACAGACTTATCGTACTGGACCTTGACATGTCTTTTGTTCACCTTGATAGTCATAGAGGCATCTCGACGCTGCTCATCAAGACTCTCTAGGTGTACAAGGCATCACTTGAGATCAGAAGTGTCAGGTAGGAGCGCGGCTGCCAACTTAAGAGAAGGGATTTCACATTCAATGGGTAATATCGACTCCACACCGTGTACTAACTAGAAGGGGGGAAATCTGGTGGCAGTCTTAACCAAGGTTCGATATGCCCAGAGTGCAGGATATAGTATGATGTGCGAGTCAAACTTACTCTAACTGACAGTTTTCTGCAAAATGGTCTTGAGAGACTTGTTGACGGCCTCTACTTGTCCATTTTCCTTAGGGTAGTAAGGAGAAGAATGACTAGGTCTAAACCTCAGCTTAGCTGCTAGTTCTTCCATCATTTCATTTTGAAAGTGACTACCATGATCAATGACAATCTCACTCGGGATATCGAACCAGGTGATAATTTGAATGAATACGAAAAAGGTTGCAGTCTTCCCATCATATTTAACTGTAGGCATGGCCTCGGCCCACTTAGTGAAGTAGTCGGCGGCCACGATAATGTGTTGATGCCCCCCAGCTGAAGTTGGGTTGCAATCGATGAAGTCCACCCCCCACTTGGTGAAGGGACCGACGGTAATGACCAGGTGAAGAGGGGTTGGATGCGAGCGCATTTTCTGAGTGAACACTTGGCAAGGGTGACACTTCTTAACCGCTTCAATATAATCTTTAAAGATAGTAGGCCAGAAATAAATGACTCACAAAAAAATTTGGGTTGTCGCAAGCTTGGATAGATGACCACCACAAGCCCCATTGTGGCAATCATTCAGAACAGACTCGTCTTCTCTGTGAGTTAAACAACAATGCAAGATATCATCTATTCCTCAGCAATACAAAGTTTCACCGATGATAGTATATTTCTTAGCTTGGTATCTTATACGTCATCGGTCATATCGTGAGAGATGCTGAGGGAACTTCAAGGTCTGAATATAGAGAACAATGTCTCCATACCAGGGGTCAGACAACGAGACGAGAAAAATGTGTTCATTCACAAATGAATCAACATGGATAACGTCCTCATCTAATCGTGGAAAATCGGATATTAACTCTGTGAAGACTAGGGATTTCTTGGATTTCACAGAAGTGAAATCGAGATCAAACTCTTGTAAAATGACAATCCACTTATTATATTTTCCCCCTATGATACACCTGGTAAGGACGTATTTGTTAGCCTATGGGTTACCTTTACCAATCACTAAGTCTAAATTGTCACCTATATTTGTATTATTCATTTAGGATATTAGTAATATATCCTCAAGTGATGACTAATGAGTTAGTTATGATTGCCTAGCCTAGTCATAATGCATGATTTTAGGATCTAGAGCAAATCTCTCTATGAGGTGGCATCACCCATTGTACTATAAATATGTAACATTGGAGTGAATAAGTGTGTGTTGGCTATTATGCCTTTTCCGCCATGTTGTTGTTCTTGTCTCTAATTTATTGTGTTTAATTTCTTCAATTGGTATCAGAGCTTGCTCTGGCCTAACTCCCTCACGGGAGAGCCAGGAAGTTGGAAGAATTCAATGTCAAATCTGTGTACAGAGGTTAGCGTAGGTGTGTGAAGTTTTTCATGTGTATTAAATATGCCTGTGCTGGAGTGCTTTCCGATTGCTAGAGTGTAGGAGTCATCATTTTCTGAAACGAGATCGTTGTATTCAATATCACTGGGTATCGTTGATGTTGTGAATCTACTGGAAGTATGCCGTCAAAGTCTTCCACAAAATTATAGAGGAATGAATG
>ML794263.1:179815-192236 GCA_009831015.1 Picea engelmannii
TTTCAGGGATGTGGCAGACTTGCAGCTGATTCACTTCTCTTTGTTCGCTCTCATCATATTGGAGTTCACATCAGTGAACAAATTTGTTGGCATTCTGGCTCACATGATTACACAGTGAGGTTTTCCAGATTTCTTAGCATCCATATTTGGCGGTTTTTCAAGCAGTTCTTCATTGCGACTCAGCTTAGGAGTTTCAGTATGAAGACATGGAATTGATACCGGTTTATGCTTTATTGCTGGTATTATTGATCGGACTTGTGATTGAGGGGGGGATTGTTAGCCTATGGGTTACCTTTACCAATCACTAAGTCTAAATTGTCACCTATATTTGTATTATTCATTTAGGATATTAGTAATATATCCTCAAGTGATGACTAATGAGTTAGTTATGATTGCCTAGCCTAGTCATAATGCATGATTTTAGGATCTAGAGCAAATCTCTCTATGAGGTGGCATCACCCATTGTACTATAAATATGTAACATTGGAGTGAATAAGTGTGTGTTGGCTATTATGCCTTTTCCGCCATGTTGTTGTTCTTGTCTCTAATTTATTGTGTTTAATTTCTTCAGTATTGAAATGGATTGACATCCAAAACCATTGTAGTCTTGCAAAGTAATATATAATGACATAAACGTTGGACTGTGTGAACTAAAGCCAAAGCTAGATTTTCAACATGAGTATACTTAAGTTCAGAACCAAGTAAAGTTCGACTATGATAGTAGATGACGTGCTCATGGAGCTCATCATCCTCCTAAACTAGAACCATACCAATCCGTATCTTCAGGCATGGCGATATAAAGTAAGTAATATCTACTATAGTTAGGCGGCTTCAACATAGGCGCCGACACTAAATCTTTCTTCAAAGCATCGAAGGACTCCTAGGCTCACTCATCCCAGATAAAAGGGGTGTCCTTCTTCAAAAGACACATGAAACCTTTAGTGATAGTGGCATAGTTCACTATAAACCGACGAAGAAAGTTAGCTTTCCCCTGTAAACCTTGAATTTGTCTAATCGTGCGCGAGGGAGGCAACCAAAGTATTGCCTCAACCCTAAGTGGGTCTACCATGATCCGAGTCTTAGAAACTAGAAAACCTAAAAGATGACCATACTTAACACAAAATATGCACTTGTGAGGGCTCAACCAGATTCTATAATAATGACATATTTCAAAAACAAGGCGAAGGTGTATAACATGATCCGCTCTCTTGTGAGAGTGAGCAGCAAGATCATCAAGGTAAGATTCAACTATGTGCTTAAGATCACGAAAAGAGAAAGTCATGGCACGTTGAAAGGTTTCTCCGGTATTTTTAAGGCTGAAAGGCATTTTCCGGTATGAAAAAGTACCCCAAGGACAAATAAATGTCATCTTGTGTTGATCCTCGAGTTTGATTTGAATTTGGCTATATCCTGAAAGTTCATCCATAAAAGAAAATACTTCGCTTCCCGCACACTCGTCGAGAATCTGATCGATGAATGGTGTGGGAAAGTTGTCTTTAGAACAGGCCTTGTTCATGTCATGGAAATCCATACATACATGGATGGTTCCTTGCTTCTTATCTACATGAACGGGGTTGGATACCCATTCGTTCAATGGAACCGAGTAGATGAAGTCGTCATTAAGTAGCTTCTCCACTTATGCATTAATAACAGGGGCCTTTCGAGGGTTGACATCTCTAAGACGTTGTCGAACAGGTTTATCATCTGGATAAGTTCTAATCTCATGTTCGACAATACGAGGGTCTATTCCTAGCATCTCTTCATAAGACCAAGCAAATACATCTCAGAATTCCTTGAAGAGATTGGTGTAGATCAGGATTTCTTATGGCGAACCATCCGCACTGATATTTACATTTTCAAGTTTTCCATGGGTACGATAGATGTCGATCATGACGGTAGGAGAAATGCTTGCCATACTTCCTTTGGCATAAATGTTGTGCGTATCAAGTAGAACTATGGCATGACCAACTATCTCACTCAAAGTAGATCAGAAGTCATCTTGTTCGATTCTTTCAAGCTCTGGGAGAAAATAAGAGAGATGATGCATATCATCCCAAGGTTTGTCGGAACCATTCATGGCTTCGATAATAGCTTTGTCTGAAGGCAAAGTCCCATAGAGGAAATTATGTGAACAAGACAATGAAGTGGCCCACATGGGCCTAGGAACGAGATCATCCTTATCTGTCGGCGAGGGAACAAGATCGAGATCGGTAGAAGAGTCGAGAACAGCTTGATACGCAATATTTTCTACCAATAGTGGCATGGCCATCCCAACATGCAACTGACCTTCATAAGACAAAGTCGGGGAAGGTAGGGCCCACATGTCACTAAAATAAGAAGTGCAGAAAGGAATGGACCTCCCTGTTGAGACGGGCCAACTAGAAATGGAATAAACGTGGTGACTCGGTGCCATGAAGTCGAAAGTACCCATAAGGGAAGAATACATTCCAACACCGATATTCTCAATTGTCGGCTGAGAATTGTTGATCACAGGGATCGACGGTCCAAGAGATGCATTAGGACTAGAGCACGCAAAGGATAACTGATTGATCATCATGGTCTTCCCTTCATGAGGAAAACAAAGAATACGGAAGATGGAGGACACGACAACAATCATAGCATAAGTCCAACTGCAACCTAGTAATAGGTTATAATCAAGAGGCGCATCAACTACCTCTACCTCCACCTCTACCGTCTTCCCACCTAATTGGACCAGAAAGGTAGGGAGAATATTGTGAGGGAGGAAGGAATGATCGTCAAAAGCATTCAACATGTTCGATGACTTGGAAAGAGTCAGAGAACCAAGAGCTTTCCAACAGACTAGGGACATCACACACGTAGCAACGCCTTCATCAACAATCGCATGTTTGATGGTATACTTTGAGTACTCCACATCGATTTGGAAAGATGCATGGTAAGGCAAGTGAGGCTTAACATTTGTGACATCAAACTTGATAACTTTTGAGACATTGGGTTATAGAACTCCTAAAGCAGAGAGTAAGGCATTCCTCTGTGAAGGACACGTCTGGAGTACCTCCAAAGCTGACATCGCACAAGGGGTTTGACCCAGGTCCTCAACAATAGAGTAATTATGGGCGGCTCTAGCATTTGCATTATGGGTAGAGCGCTTGAGTACTCCTTTCAGAATACGAGGCGATGGCTTTGGTTTCTCAATCTGTAAAGTCGTCTCCGGAGGAGGAGGAGGAGATTCTAGACCAGGAATAACTTGTTTAGAGCTATAATCTCAAGATCGAGTGGCTACATTAACTTTCGCATTGACCATATTGATACATAAATGGTTGCCATCTTGCGACTATTGGTTTTGACCCCCACCAGCCGCATTTTCGGCATTTGAGGAGCTCGAGGCTAGGTGATGATTATGTGGGAATGGATTCGTCAGCACAATGAGCGATTGAGCTAATAGCCTCGCAGCTTCTGCAAGTTTGGGGAATAAATGTGTAAGGTGATCATATGTGCAAAGATTACAGGGAAACTTCACCTTACATCTTTCTTGTTTTCCCTCTCCAACATTACTACCTATCTTCTCATTATTATTATTGTCCTTGGGTTTATTACCATTTTTCCCACCCTTACAATTATTACGTTCTTTCTTCATATTCCCTCCTGGTTGTTGGTTACCATTTGGGTTAGTCGACGATTGCATGGAGTGTACATTCCCTGACTGAGTGGGGTTGGAAGACACAAACAAATCTATCCCTCCTGCAGACTAGCTTAAAGACAACTCTTTCAAATGGTTTGTCACCGAGTCTATGGAATTTACATTGGTGGAACCTACAATACCATCGACATGAG
This sequence comes from Picea engelmannii, assembly GCA_009831015.1. Lineage (NCBI taxonomy): Eukaryota > Viridiplantae > Streptophyta > Pinopsida > Pinales > Pinaceae > Picea > Picea engelmannii. The sequence goes on from ML794263.1 coordinate 183,629, forward strand.
GTTCGGGATTTTTCCTAGGGTCATAATTTGACCGCGTTGGGTCAGGAAGAAGATGGTATAACATCCCAGACTGAGCATATATCAAATCTAACTGTTGGGCTCTAAAGATCGCCTCTTCCTTAGTGGTAACCCTAGAAGTAGCAACGTCCTTCGAGATAGGAGTGTGCAAAGACTTAAGAAACCATTATAAAAGAAAGGTTAGGGGTATAGGGGTCTTACTCAACCTCTTCCTTCTATGCCAATCCTGGATATGGTCCGAGATATGAGTGGCGGTATCCTGGCGTAAAGTTGACAACAATTCTAGGCCAGCATCATAACGAATGGGCAACTAGAAGTGGTTAAGAAAGACCATCACCAACTAACTAAAAGTCCCATATGCCCCTCTAGGTAGCTCAATATACCATTTTGCAACAACTTTGATAAGGGTGCATTGAAATAATCTTAATCGAATAGAATCGGCATTAAGGGAATTTGATGAGCACCAAAGGTGAAAGGTAGTGACATGATCACCAGTATCCTCTCCATTCTTACCCTTGAACTTCGGGATGTCCGAAGGAAGTTTGGTGGGGATGGGGGGCCATGTAGGATTGTGACTCACAGGGTCATTCATTAACTTAGACAAATCTGGCAGATTAAGCATGGCCAAAAAAGGAATACGAGGTTGTGACATATGGCCCCAACCTCCCAGGAAAGATTATGCTTGTGGAAATGCAAGCCATCCAGGGTTCTTGTAAACACTATAGCCTTGTCCGGCATTATAAGGCCCTCCTCCAGGCTGATTCATATAAGGTTGGTTGGGCATCATTCTAGCAGGAATATTTTGTTGAGTGTTATAGAAATTTCCCTCAGCTGGATTGGATCTAGGTTGGGGGTTTCCCAAAGTGTGAAACTGACCTCCTCCACATTGGAATCTGGAGGATAGGGGTGGATTTGTCATGCCAAAAGTATTGGTCGGAATCTACACCGAGGAGGTAGGGTTGTAGAACGGAACTTGAGCTGAAGCTTGTCCGCCAAGTTGGTTTCTCCACCCAAAAGTAGGAGGATTGGAAACAGGGTTAAAAGCAGGAATGCCTCCCATATTAGGAGTCATTTGAGGGATTTGAGATCCACCAAATGAAAAAGGAGTGTAGGGAGGTGTACTGCCCCCAAGCCCAATGCTAGCATTAGGGCCAGCAGCTAGGATGGAGTTCGAAAACTACAAAGTGAAGTTGGGCATACCATAAGAAAAGGGACTAGAAGCCATAGGGATGGACTAAACATTATAGCCCAATGAGTGGCCAAGAGAACCAAAAGGGTTCGAGGAGGTTGCTTGAGCATTTACTATAGGTCGAGCCATAGTAATGATAGGTACCTCCGACACTACAACCATAGAGGTTGCAAGAGTCGAAGGGGTGCCATTAACTATAGTAGGTATGGAATTTGAAGGGCTCCCAATGTTCTAAAGACCAGGTTCAATATTCATCCTTGTAGAATCACAAGTCTGAACAGTGGATGTGTGTGTACCACGTATAATAACTCTACGCCTTTTAGAAGGCAAAGACTCAAAATCTAGTGGTAACTGTAACAAGCGACGAGACCGATGGGGAGGCTGGTATGACTCCATGATGACTCAAAATTCTAAAGATAAAAATATATCATAAGGCCAACTAGTAATCAAAGAGCACACCAAAAGTCAAATGACCAATATGCATGCAAGCGGGGTAAATTGGTTGAGTGGCCTCCCTCCCTCAAGAAGATATGTCTCACCCAAGAGGGGTCTTCGACTCCCTACTAAAGATTGGAGGTAACCAAATCAATTATAAGGGCCCTCGTGGGCTTAAAAACCAGTCAGTTATAACCCCCTGGAGAGGTAGTCCTCCATAAAGGTTGTGTGTTGTCCGACCCTTATCTGACCCAGGGTACCTATAGAATAACCCCTACAAGTAGCCTATGAGACACATAAGTCAAGCAACTAATAAACCATTGTATAATCGATGCACAGGTGAGTAGTCGTAAGTCAGGTCCACCTTATGGGCAGGGTAGCAAAGCCCGAAACCTTGAAAGCACCGCCTCTCACGGAGGTAAGGGAACTAACAAGATCCCCAGATACAAATAGATCCCCATAAATATTTCAGATGCTAGGATGGTATCGGGGGGATATCTCTTCAACTGACTTTGCGCGACCTCATGATTAACTCTGGTGTGAGCGGAGCCTCCTGATCTTACCAATTATACAATGGATTTCTCCACTCCCTGACTCAGACACATATGTTGATTTAATTTCCTTAGAGAAGTTTACTCACAAAATCCTATTCCAAGGCACTAAATCCTAGGCTAGTTTATGCACCCTAGAAAAATAGAATCGTTACTAATCAATTTTAAATTATAGTGTTGATTTTAATGGTCATGATTACTCAAAAAGGTATGGTAGTGAAACTCATGGTGTTATGACTCTGCAAGAAAAATAAATATGAAAATAATGCAAAGTCCTAACTTTAACTTTCAATGAATATTATGCTTCTAAAAGTGATGCAACTTTAAAATTCAATTCTGCAATTAGAAGTAAAAATGCAATCTTTCACTATATGCACTAAGCTAATGATAAAGGTGCAAAAGACAAAAAATGTCAAGCAATGCAAAATGCCTATTTTTTTTGTATTTTCAATATATCAAAACTAAAAATGCATGGACTGAAAAGTAACTTGATATATAGCCCTATTGTGTATAAAAAAGAGATGACTCAAGAAAGATACCAAGCAACAAAACACCCAGCCCAATGTACAAGGACAATGAAAATGAAAATATGAAGAGAAAGACTTCGCCCAGAAATTCAACCAAAAGAGGGTTTTTTGTCATCCCACAAGCACTTAGCAGGCACTAAAGAGACCCAAGAAGGCTCAACAAACATAAAATCCCACCCAACAAACACCGGACCAGGAAAAAAGGCAAGGAAAACTGATGTTCGCGACTATTCAGGAAAACAGAGTGTATATACGCAGCTTGCAATGAGACAACCCGTGTGTATACGCGACTGTCAAGACAAAAGGCACGTATATGCTTTAAAACAAGGCCAGACAAGGGAGAAATGTTGAAGACTCAGACCCAGAGTGAACAAGAGTTGTCAAGCAATGATACGACAAGAACCACAATAGAAACGAGAGCAATCTAAGGAGAAAATTACTTCAAACCCTAAGAAAGAAGATTCATCCCCAGTATGGTCGCCAATTTTGTTACGATGAAAATCTCTCTATGGCTAGGGTGAACCACAACAGACGGAAATGACTGCAAAAATCAACTCTCTCCCAACAACATGCTATATAAACCAACGTGCAAGTGAGATAAGAAAGAGGCCTACCTCATCCAGATGTTTGATGATGTCCACCATTGAGCACTTTCACCCAAAGCTATATACCTGCAACAAATTCTCAACAAACAAGCAAAGTAAGCATATGGTGGTGATATAAAAGGTTAGCACATTAGATATCATAATCCATCAATATACATAACAAATACGCCCATGGATAATAATGCATATATTTGCAAGATATCAATTGGATGGGAAGAGAGTATTTCTATTAATAAATGATCAGCAGAAGTGAAAATATTACAGACTTCCGTAACAGCATGGTTCGGAACCAATAAAATAAGTTCCTTCAAGTTGGGCCTCCACCACTTCAATCCTCCACCAAAGGCAAGCTCATAGAAGGGAGACAATGAGGTTCTCCATCAAAAAGGGAGGATCTTGGGGGTTGAACACCGTGTTCAAACTTAAAGGACAAAGGGATGCGGACTCGATATGAAGTAAATAATTTCTCCAAAGTAACTTTGCTCTCAAAGTTGAATTCTTTCTCCTTTTCCATAGCTCGGAATTGGCCTCTTTATAGCCTTCAAAATGCAACTAAAGGGCCGAGTCAGAATGTTTCCAGTATATGGAAGGCCAAGGATCATAGATCTCCTGTCGTGACATGGAAACCTGACATTTAATTTTCATTTTCTAGCACAAATCCCGATGTACACGGGCTGTAGTGGAGCATCCTATGTATACGATTTTTGTATAGTGTGCAAGATGCCTACAAGTGGAAAAAAATGTATTTTTGTCTCTGGATTTTAGTAACAGGGGAGACAAGTCTGCATAGGGAAATGGAATAATGCCCTCTCTGTAAGATTGCATAGGGTGAGGCAAATCTTGCTCTAACAGCATGAGAACACAACGTCAATGTTAGATACACTACAAAAGGTGAAGTACCTTGACCCAAGGATGAACCAAGTTTGACTAGGAAATAAATATGTAAATGTTGTATGATCTAGTGAAGGAAAAGAAACTTTCTACTAGAACCTTTGGATTCATTGTAACCTCATCTTTTTGAAATATGGTTGAATGTGTCCATATTCGAATTTCAGATCCACTCTTCATGGATATTTACAATGATGTGGTCCTATGGTTGTTAGTTTGGCCCATGTCCAAACCTATTTATAGATGGTCCTTATAGATTGGTCTATCATAGTGGGATCTCAAATATCTTTCATTCTCTTATGGAGTGTTCTCTTTGTGCTTTAGTGAAACAATGCCGTTAGACACCAACACCACTCTCAAGGAAGCTATGTTATCTTCTATTGTCACTTACAAGTTCCAACATGGTATCAGAGATGGTTGGTTCTTGATCCAAGTTTTGCAGAATGTGAGTAAGTTCTAATGAAGATATGGTGAATTACAAAGTTTGATTCACTATATTTTACTATCATGTGCCCTAGTTTGGAGATTTTGAAATTTCTTGGGTATGATTGGGAGCCTGTGGAAAAATATGGTTTCAGTAAATAAGCTGACATTTACATGGGTGTTCAATACACTTTGGCATTTGCACTAAAGGAATCATCTGTATTCCCTAGTTTCCATTGTCGATTGATCTCTATACTCATCGATTTTCCTTTATATAAGCTTGTGGGATACATTTGTATGGTCTAAATAAGTTATGACTACTAACTAGGCACCATATCAAACATAATGGATTGCATCAACCAACTCGAGAGTATACTTTTTTTTTCATCGAACCCATATCGATTTGTTGTAGAGGGATGGCTCTAGACTGAGTTTAATTCATCAATTGGAATTGGACCAACTCGATGCTCTTGAAATGTGTATTGATCGACTGGACCCAGACTCGGCCGAAGTCAACCACAGATCGACTATTTTTTCTTGACTCAACTGATCGTTCAACTAACACTTGACTTCTAGGTTTTTTACTCAACTCAACTACCAAGCATCTCGACTATACACCCAACTTGTTGCCAATCGAAGGAGGTTTCGTCGACTGGTGGCTCAACTTCTGTTTTGTGGCTCCACAGAACGACTGGAATATGAATGTGTGCGACGAATTCCCTAGCACCATTTATAACACTGTGGTTGTGCATTTTGGGTTAATCCTTTGATCGTAAGTTTTTTAAATAGCTTCATCTCGCTCTGTTTGTGGTTGACTTTCCCATTGTGGTCAACCCATTATTTTTTCTTCTTCTTTGAACCATTGCTTGTAAGTTTGGACCTGGTTTGAATTAATTATTGCCATCTATCAAAGATGGGTATGATTTGATGAAGATGAAGTATGAAGATGGATTTGTGACAGATTGGGTAAGATCGTATCGACTAAGTCCCTTGGCATATGTTCGATCGAGACTATCAAATACAATTTTTTTTTTCTAATTTTGATTAGCATATAAGCAACTTGGTGAGAGTCGACTGGTGGTATTAGAATTACTCTATCAATATTCGGTTGCTTTCTTAGCACACTCATTGTAGCACTGAAGACACTTATGTTCTTGTATTCTGCTTTTTTATCGATATTGTTGATATCTAGTCTTTCCTTGACTATATTGTTGCTCCAGGATACTCCTCTTTGAGTTCATTTGTTGACTTATTGTGCTAAGAACAATTTATTAAGATGGGTAAAATATTTCAGGAACTCCATGAGAAGAAAGATTTTGATTAGCGTCGTAGAGAGGTCAATACCTTGCAGTCTATTGTTTCTCTATTGCAAATAGAGAATGAGGGACTGGAGAATCAGCTGAATATTGAACTTCTCATGTTCCAGACTGTTATGGATGAGAAATCCAGAAAGGTTGTTATCTTGGAGATCACCATGGAAACATTTTTCCATAATCTTGCAAAAGAATTTGAGGAAAAGGTTGATCTTGTCGATGACGTATAGGAGGAAGTGAAATATCTTTCTCATATATAAAATGACGACTTGAAGATAACCATTTATTGACTAGAAGAGACCAATTCCTAGATAGCTAATGAAGTTTCCAATTTATAGGCCTCTATTGTTGACCTTTATGAAGAAGTTGCTCCTCTTCAAGTAGATAAAAACCAATTATTTGATCAATATTAGGATTTGAAAGAAGATTATGATGCCTAGTTGTTGCATCTGACTGAGAAGGATGTGACTATTCAGGGCTTGTAGGACTGCAAACAAAACCTTGAGTTGAAAATCAATCAATTGTAGAATGTTGCGAAGAAGACTGATGATGTTGAGTTGCCAAGCTCACCTATTACTTCTTCCACCTTTGATAATATTGATTTTAGTCTAATTTTTTGTAAGAAGGATGATGATTTTTTTACTCATGATGTTGTTTCTCCCTGCTTTGAGAAGCACACTACAGGCATTGGGTCCCAACTACTAAAAAAGATGGGATATACTAGAGGAGGACTTGGGGAAAATGGACAAGGTATTGTTGTTCCTATTATCCCTGAGATGAGGTCACCTAGAAGAGGTTTTAGTTACGATGTTGGTGTTGACTCACTACCTACACCTGACCTTGTTGCAACCAAAAATGTTTATTTTGTTGTAGGTGGAGTTTAGACTGGTTTGCTAGAAGAGCAACCTGTTGTTGATTGTGTTGAAAATATTGATGAGTTGGATGTTCCTAACATGCCCGAATTTCATAAGGTTGTTACGAATGACATTTATTGTTGATATAATGGGTTTTTATACTCATGTAAGTGAACCAGAACCTGAGCCTACATCCTTTGATCAACCAAGACATAAATTTGTGCCATCTCACCCTCATCAAAATCAACAACATTTACCCATGAATCAATATTCTTGGAATAATGGAAATTATGTTTTTAGAACTTTGCATAAAAGACATGAAAGAAAACACCATGGACCAATGTTTCCTACCAATATAGATTGTGGTTGGATTGATGGATGGTCATGGAAAAATATAAACAAATGCTTGAGGACTTCATACAAATGTGTATCATTGATTGTATGGTCCTGCATTGTTTCTCTTTCTTTCCATTGATTCATTTAGAGTGGTCAATTGAGCTTTGAATAGATGTTTGTCGACTGGAGTTTCAACTAGGTGTTCATTAACTAGAGTTTCGACTAGGTGTTCATTGACTAGAGTTTCGACTAGGTGTTCATCGACTAGGTTTTTTGTTGACTAGTGTTTCAATTGAACTATTGTTGCTTCTTATAGATCCCTTAGTTGTGGTTTAAGGGAGGGAGTAATTGAAGTTGTTGATATGTAAACCCATCTGATGTCTTCTTATTGAATCGTCTGGGACTTGTTGAGACCAATTGAACTATGTTCAACTAAGTTGGTGGGAGATATAGTTGAGTACTACTGGTTATGATTAGTACCTAACTGATGCAAATACTATTGGATTGACAAAGACCAATTATCTTGATGTATTCTTATCTAGTCGATTGATCAAATCGCTCATGTTGTCTAGTTGACTGGTCAACTAGGACTATGTTTTGGACTGTATTTTGAAAACTTGTTTGATCAATATTGATGGTGATGGTGTTCACACTTCTTCAGGAGTTTTTTTCTACCATGCTTGATCAACTTGTTGTCTATACAAATTAAGAGGGGAGTGTTATGTAATTTGTTTTTCCCTCCAATATGATTTTACGGGGGGATGTTGAAACCTTTGGATTCCTTGTAACCTCATCTTGTTGGAATATGGTTGGCCATGTCCACATTCAGATTTCAGTTCCACTCTTCATGGATAGTTACACCGATGTGGTTCTATGTTTGTTGGTTTGGCCCTTGTCCAAACCTATTTATAGATTGTCCTTATGGATCGTTCTATCGTAGTGGGATCTCAAAGATATTTCATGCTCTTATAGAGCATTCTCTTTTTGCTTCGGTGCAACGACGTCTTTATACACCACCACCGCTCTCGAGGAAGCTCTTCTCTCTTCTGGTGTCACTTACATGTTCCAACACTTTCCTATTGAAATAAATATGTGTGCCTCATTCAAAATCAATATTCGTTCTTGTTCTTGTCCCCTACCATTAATTTATGCCCTTTAATGAGGTTATAATCATTTGGAGTGCATTAAGTAGATCATGTAGACCCTCTGCAAGCTTAGGTTGTATGCCATCTTTGAAGGGGGGTGTTAGATGTATGCAATAGAATCAATTAATGAAAGATGAAATTTCTCATAAACCAATAACATATCTTCATAATGTGTTTCCTAAGAAATTATTACATTTTCCACCTAAGCATGAGATACATTTCTTTATTGAATTGAAACTTAGAGTTGAATCTGTCTCCAAATGTCCCTATCGAATGACTACTAGAGAGTTGTGTGAGATACACAAAAAGTTGGTAAGATATTTT
>ML794264.1:0-11050 GCA_009831015.1 Picea engelmannii
TTTTGTTTACTAATATATTCATTAACCAGAAATATTCAAACCATCAAAATCATATAAAACAAGAAATTTAACACTTCAAATTAAAATATAAAGCTTCTCTTTCAATTTAATTTGATTTTGTCCCTACTAAAAAGACATGTTAGTAAATTTTTTGATTTATGCACTTAAACCTCCGCTTTACAAATCAAGTCGCAGGATTAATGAACTAACATCAATGAAAAAGTTTGGCAAAGCGGAGCGCTAGCAGAGAACGAGACACTTCCTTAACTTAGGAGGGGGGACTATTTATGGAAACCAAAGCTTCGCCTTTGCTTTATGCTTTCGCGGCGATTGAGAGGATGGATCGACCACGGCGTTACATACAGAGCACTTTAATTGAATCGTCTTATGTTTTGATGAGAGGTCTAGAAAGTTAGAAAGTTTGCGAATTAAAAAGGTGGTGGTTAAATGTTTCAGTTTTTGGTATTTTTGGTTGGAATATGGTGATGTAAGTTTGTATAAAATTACATTTTTTAATATATAAATGAATTTAAGTTGTTGAAAAATTCTGAAGACATTTTAATGATATATATTTATTCACTCAAATTTGCAAATCCAATTATTCTTCACAAAATTTAGAAAAATAAAAATAAAAATATAACGTTTAAACTAAGCTAATTAGAAATGCTTGATATAAACTAAGCTAATTGGAAATGCTTGATATGGCATAAATATTGCAAATTGCAACTTTGGTTACATTGGTAAATTCAAAGCACCTGATTACTTGGGAAAGATTTGTCACTTTTTAAATCAGAATACGCGTCAGAAAAATAGTGAAATGAATGACCCATGACCTTCACGATTCATCGCACGCCATCGACGACCCTCAAGTCAGCACGGGATCACTTTTGAAATGAGAATACGCGTCAGAAAAATAGTGAAATGAATGACCGATGACCTTCATGATTCATCACGCGCCATCGACGACCCTCAAGTCAGCACGGGGTCCCTGGTACCCTCATCAATGAATTAAGAGGCAGGGCCCATTGTGGAAACAATACGGAAAATTCGCTACCTCTCTTTATCGGTCCCCATTCTAAATTAAGAGGTCCTTTCGCGGAAACCAAGGGCATTCATTACAGATTAAGATTGCAATCTAAAATTATAGAAACTGTAGTTTCGAATGGTATGGAATTGCTTGGTAAAATTTATCCTATTTTCTCATCGTCCGAGGCATCAAGGAAAAAGAGTGGACTGACTGAAACTTTATCACCCCATCGACTACTCTGGAGTCCTTGAATGTGCCCTGAAACAGAGGGAGGGCTCTTGGAAATTAAACTTTAGTTGTACAGTTTATGTTTTTTGCAGTGTTAAAGTTTGATATTTATTTTTGTTTGCCACAAAATGAGGATGTCTTTATATATATATATATATATTTTTAATTAAACTTTACGTTAAAATCTTTTCACCCGTATATAAGTGACATTCTGTTCTTTTTTATTATTATTCAAATTTTGGTATTTTTTTATTATATAAGATGTTTATTTTTTTCATATTACATTTTAAGTATTCCATAAAACAATAGAAATAATTCTGAAACAAAACATTTAAAATTTAAAATTTTCTTTCTTCCCAAACAAGTAAAAACATTAAAATTTAATGTATAAATTTAACACTGCTCAGCGGACACATATATTGTAGGATGAATAGACAGCTTTCAAATCATCGTGGGGTCTCGGGACCAGGAGAGCACCTACCAAGACCAAGAGAGACGGCTCAGACCTTCCTACGATGACTCCTGGGACCAGGAGAGCACCTACCAAGAAACTTTCTCCCACAGAAGCTGCCTCGCACCAGGCCGATCTGTCTCACCATTAAAACGGTATCTTAAATAAGAGTGCAGCATTTCGCAGGCTTGCGGAGATGCTGCAGATAAAAAGCGTTTTGTGTGAATCCTTCGCTTCCAATCTGCTGTTACGACTGTAAAGCATTTATTTATGAAAATTGGTGGAACGATGGACAAAATTGGCTGTGGAAAATGGGGCGCTTGGAGAGCAACACTAGGCGTGCTTCTGTGTTTCGTGGTTGCAATTACTGCTCAACCAGGTTATTTAGAATCCTCATTTGAATACACTGTATTACGGGGCTCATTGTTTATTTGTTTTTATATTTGGTTCACAAGATATTGTTTTACTAATTATTGCAGGATTTCTGAGTATTGATTGCGGAGGTAAAACAGATTACACTGACCTAAACAATATAAGATGGGTCAGTGATGCTGATTACATAGACCACCTGGGTGAGACAGCAGACATAGGGAATGTCACTGATGAGTATGGTGCTCATTTGACTAGTCTACGCTTCTTTCCAAAGCCTCTCATTAAATCTTGCTATCACTTGCCTGTGGATCCTCATGTGCCTTATCTCTTAAGATTATGGTTTGCTGTTGGAACTTACAATTACAGTGGATTTCAACAAATGCCAAGCTTCGCTGTCTCTTTTGAGACAATGGGTACGTTGTATATGAGAAACATAACAATCACAGATAGAGATTCAACTTATGCTGAAAGAATATTGGCTAGTTCTGGCACAGTGCTATACATTTGCTTGATCAGAACCTTGGAGTCCGTTGATCCTTTTATCTCTGCTATCGAATTGAGGAAGCTCCAAGATGGCATGTATGGACACGCTAAGCCAGGAACAATATTGAAAAACATATGGAGAACTGATGTTGGTGGTGGAAATTCAACAATTAGGTGAACATTTTGAACTTTATATATTTACCCCTCATAATTGTCTAGATAGTGGTGTTGATGTTCATTGTAATTAGTTTATAGCAATAGATTTATACCAGAAAATATATCTTTATACCATCGACAATGTTTATATGCGCGAGTCAATGTTGATTCAATACGGCTAGTTGTGATATTTTTTGTAATGATTTATTTTAATGGCTTTGTATGGTTAATTATGCAGGTATCCTCAAGACTACTTCGACCGCATCTGGACACCATATGTACGTTTAAATGTCTCAAGCTTAGGCATTGGAGAGCTTGTAAGTTCGTCCACATTAATAAACGACAATGAAGACTTTCCTCCACCTCTTGTCATGCAAACGGCGTGGCTTTTAAACAGCTCGGAACCGGCTCAATTCTCTCTAGGACCGTTCCCAGAAGGAGGGAGAAAATCATTACTGCTTTTGTATTTTGCAGAGACCCAGATTCTAGATATGTCTGAATCCAGATCCTTTTACGTCACGATAAATGGTGAAAAAAGGTCTGAAACCATTACTCTGCCGCGAAATTATTCTGCTGTAGATGTCACTATCCTATCCAATCAAACAGACAACTTCCAGTTCGCCCTCGTCTCTACCTCCAGCCTACCTGCTCTAATCAACGCTTTTGAGTACTACACCGTCTTTGATAGTCAACCGCCAACATATCTCCAAGATAGTAAGTTCCCTCACTAAACTTCTAATATTCAAAATTAATGATTTGCACAACGTTAAATTAATCATATTGTTTAGATGGTTAAAATAATCTGTGTTATCTGCATATTTCCAATAGTTGCCTATGCGCGTACATTGACTGCATTTTATATGGTTATGGTTAAGTATGATAATCGAATATCTAATATCTAACCAAATAGTTCTTAAACTACAGGTGAAGCTCTCGTCCGTATCAATGAAACGTTTAATATGAGCACGTGGATTTCTGATCCTTGCTTTTTGATCCCGTGGAATGGGATTAGCTGTCATAACAACCCTTCCGCAATAAGAATTTCGGAAATGTAAGTTTAATTTTTTTTTTTTTGTTGTCTACCGTTAATTAATTTTATACGGAATTGGAATTGTAATATTGTAATTATTCATGAAAATCTTTTTGTTGCCAGCACTTTGTCGAGAAGGAATCTGACAGGATTGGTTCCTGCGCAAATTGGACAATTAACTGCTTTAGTTAACATGTGAGTATAATGTTTGGACGATTGAATGCTTTAGTTAACATGGTATCATTTTATTTATATTAATTGTTTTTTATTATATAAAAAGTTATAAAAGTTTATAATAATATTTTATTAAATTTTTAGAAAAAGTAAATATTAAAAAAAGTATGGGCAATTATCCATTGATATCCAAATAACCAGGGCACTGGACCATAATCATCTCACGGGACCTTTGCCAGATTTCTCGAATTTAACGATGTTGGAGAGACTGTAAGTTTCTTGTCAACATAAATTTTGATATTGTCGCTTATTTAGAATTTTCTCATAACATTGGTTATCAATAATTTTTTCTTTGTGATGCAGACATTTACAAAACAACAACTTGAACGGTAGAATTCCAAATTGGCTATCCGAACTTAAAAACCTTAAAGAGTTGTGAGTCTTATTTTTTCTCTTTTAAATGCAAATTCTACATTTTTTTTTTTTTTTTTCCAGATTGACTATCTAAACTTAAGAACCTTGAAGAGTTGTGAGTCTTTTTTTCTTTTTCTTTTTTTAATGCAAATTCTACATTTTATTGTTTTTTTATTTTTATGTGATTGTCACAGGTTTATAGATAACAACAATTTCAGTGGTGAAATTCCACCACGACTTCTGCAGAAGCCTTCATTGAATCTCCAGTAATCACATATCTATTTTATTTATCTTATATTTTGATGTCTTAAATTTCTTTTCATATTTTCTATACTAGCAATGCCAAGGACAATTATTATTAATGCACTTGAAATTCTAATTAATCTTACTGATAATCTCTTTCTTTGGTGTGTACTAGATTCTCTGGAAACCCCTATCTATCTATTCCAAGGGAACATAAGAAATCTATTCCAATGGAACATAAGAAATTGAGGGAAGCCCTTATCCTGGGAACGATACTCAGCGGAGTTCTAATCATCGGTCTATTGTTGATGGCGAGTATTTTTTTTTATTGCAAGAACAAAGACTGTGTCACAACTGAAAGCAATGAGGTGGAAATTGCAGTGTACTCTACATCCAACGAATGGACTGACACGACGATTATGGCACCAAATTCAGCAAGGGCCTTCACTCGAGATCAGATAATGGCTGCCACACAACAATTTAGTGGGAGTATCGGAAAAGGGGGCTTTGGATCCGTGTTCTTTGGTAAATTGCCAGAAGGAAATAATATAGCCGTAAAAGTTCTCTCTTTGTTCTCCACACAAGGAGTTGACCAGTTCCGGAACGAGGTGATTCTGATAATCTTAAACCATGTAATATCTTCCATTTGGATACAGTATCACACTTCAATTTCTAGCTTCAATCTCATAATGTCTTGAACCATAGACAGATAACCATGTATAGTAAAACATGACTCTGTTTTGATTTGATGAACAGATAGATGTTCTTTCGAGAGTCCATCACGAGAACTTGGTGTCTTTACTCGGCTATTGCAATGAATCCAAAGAACTTATGATTATCTACGAGCACATGTCTGGAGGGTCCTTAAAGGACCGCCTTTATGGTAAATATAAATATATTCTGAGAGATATGTTTGCTTGAGTGGGCAATAGAATAGCGAAGGTGACCAATTCTCATTTAGTTCATATTCTCTTTTCCAGGTCCAGGAGGTTCGGAACTAAATTGGAAAACGAGGGTTAAAATAGCTTTAAATGCAGCACAGGGTAGTTCTTTGATTTTCTCTTTGCTTTAATGGACATTATATTTTTAGATTTTATGATCTAAACATTGGTAGATTTCTACTTTATCTTTCAGAGGAAAATAATGCATAATCATAGTTTTCATTTAATCCACTTGCCCTGCCATTTCTATTTGAAGGACTGGAATACATGCACATAGTTTGCACCCCCAAGATTATTCACAGGGATGTGAAAACATCGAACATCCTACTAGACAACAATTTGAAAGGAAAACTTGGTGACTTTGGTCTTTCAAAGATATGGATTAATGGGGAGGCTTCTCATGTGACGACTATGGTGAAAGGCACTGCAGGATACCTTGATCCAGAGTATATCACACACATAACTTGCACTTTATTTACTATATTATTATTGATGGTGAAGAAATTGTATTTATTGTAGAAACAAAGACAGTTCCAATTTTTTTGGCATTCTTACTAACATTTTCTTTCGGTTGTGTTTAACAGGTATTTTAGCACTGAAAGGTTGACTGACAAGAGTGATGTGTATAGTTTTGGAGTGGTTTTGCTAGAGCTCATATGCGGTAGGCAACCTATAGATGCAAAACTACCTATGGATAAACTAAACATCATTCGATGGGTAAGGAGTCTGATCATCAATCCTCCAAACTCATAATATTAAGAACATTTTGTAGTGCATAGAAACTAACATTAATAATCATGCGGCTATTTACAGGCTACACCTTTTGTGGAGATGGATGCAATTCAAGAAATCATAGACACAAGGTTGGGTGGAAATTACGACATAAAATCCATCACCTGTGTTGCGAAAGTAGCCATCATATGTGTTAATGCTGAACCGTTTTATAGGCCAAGCATGAGTGAGGTAGTTGCAGAGTTGAGGGAGGCTCTCAAACTTGAGGAGTCTTGAAACACTATTTCTAATGTACTGCACTATGTCCGATCTGGATGGAATGGAGAGTGGCCAAGAAGTCAACTCTAAATGTTGTCCCGATAACAATATCATTTAGATTTGGGTGGTGTGTTTCTTCCAGACAATTTTGAAGGAACCAACTATTGTGCATTTTTAGATTCCCGTGAATCTTCAATGTAAGATTCTTGTATATTCTCCTAGTTATGTGGTAATGCAACTTCTTTGTTATTTGAATTTTATTATCTTTCTTTTTTATATTCTCCTAATTCTGTGGTAATGCAACTTTATTATCTTATATTCTCCTAGAAGAAATGTTTTATTATCTTTCTTTGATCAAGTAAAGGTCTTAACATTAGGTTATGCATGTCAATGGCTCCATTTATCCAATCTATGACCGGTTATGCATGCCAATGGTTCCATTTATCCAATCTATGATCGGTTATGCATGCCAATGGCTCCATTTATCCAATCTATGACAAACTTTGAATCACCCAACACTTGGATATTAGTGATGTCTCTTTCCTTCGCCATTCTCATCATAATTGCTAATGCCTTCCATTTAGTAGTATTATTTGTGCCTTCCCCTAGGCCAAATCTGAAAGAGATTTGATGATTCGTTTTTAAGTACATTACTCTTGATGTTCCACATATTCCAAGTCTTCCTTGGCATGCACCATCAAAAAAATCCCATGGTTGGGTTGATCCGGATTATTTTCAGAACGAAATGAAAGAAAATATATTACAATGAAATACACATAAATATTGCGAGAAACAAAGAAATACAACAATAAATTATTTCTATTAATGAAATAAATGTATGGAAATTGTAAAAATACATAGTGCAAGACTCATTAGGATGGTGGTAGCTTTATCTCTGAGAAGAGATGTGACGAATACAATCATTCGCAAGAAGATGAGTACAATGAGGATCTAAAGGCCTTTTTACAATAAACATGAATGCCAAAACCCTAGACATCCAAAAACCTAACCCTAGGAGATGATGTGCCAAAATTCATGTGGGCCCCGTTGGGGTATGTTAGTACATCAACTTCATGGGGTCGTAGATTTTGCATATGATCTTCGTTTTAGGTGTGTGATAGCCTGTTGGAAAGCTATTTTCAAGAAATACACATTATGTCGTCAAACTTTGACTTCGTCAACAATTTGACAAAAAAATGTTGTTAAGGGCCTCAAAACGACCTCGAAAGTACATAAAGATGTACTGAGATGAAAACTACCAAAATAGGCCAGTTGGACTAAATGGGTGGCCACAAATATCCACTTGGATGCGGTGTGGAGATTCAAGATGGCCTCAGAAGTGTAGAACCCATAATTACAAAGAAGTGTCCCCATTACAAAGAAACGTGTTGAACTGAAAACTATTAAGATGAGCCAGTTGGAATTTGGAACAGGTGGGTGGCCACCAATATCCACTTGGATCAATCCTCCCCCCTTAGGAAATAATGGTCTTGTTGACGGGCGAAATTGTCCGTCCGTCATCTGGGAGAGTGGAACCGGTCCGGGGTTGTCTAATAACCCAAGCCGTTTGGGATTAACCACCCTGACGGGTTTAGCAGCTCCGTTAGCCGATCTAAGTCCTACAAAAACAAAAGAAAACTACTCTAAATTAACTAATCTAACAAAAATAACTATTAAACAAACTAAACTAATCTAAATATTCTATATATACAATCTACTATCTAATACTATACCAACTCTAAACAAATTAAATATCTAACTACTAATTGAAATAAATCTTATTCTCAAAATGTACAATATTTACAATTTACAGATTTGAATGAAAACCTGAAAAACTCATTTGTATTCTGTCCTGAGACAGTGAGACCTATTGTTTTTTGATTTTATAATTTTATGAAAAAGAAATAAAACAAAAACCTAACTAAACTAAACAACTAAAATACTAACTAAAAATCTAAACTACACATATATCTAACCAAACTACTTAAATTATACTAACAAATAAACTATTAAATACTAAAAACAAACTGACCTGAAGGAACGCTCCAGGTTTGTTCTGTGTGTAATGATTGTTTTAGCTGATCGGAGGGAGGAAACCCACACCGAATTATCCAGGAGCTTCTCGTAAACAATAAGCTATAGTGCTCTTCAAATACGATTACAGGACAAACAAGACATAAAAACTACAACAATCTTATGATTTATAAATCTTCACAGTTAGATAAACCTGTATGCAAAGATCTATACGAAATGATTCAATTAACGAAGAAGAGAAATCTGTGATTCATTAACTAAAACCAAGTAATTGTTGTACTTTTAAATAATGAAAGAAATCAGATATGGATAACACATTAATCAAATCATATCATCCTGCAATAGATTATGATAGCTAAAGTAGTCTATAATCAACTGCAAACTGACATGCATAAACTTGAAACAAAAGATTGATATTATGAAAGCGAAAGCTGTAACAAAACATCAACTTTCGTCTCAGTCTGTATTAGAAATCCATAGCCTGGTTCTCCCACAAGTGAGGATGATCCTTATTACAGAAAATAATAAGTATTTAAATACCTTCCACGGGGTAAAACATCCCTGTGGAAGTTATCAAACTGTTTTACAGAAAATCTAGGAAAATATCCCAAGTCTGACTAAACTAGGAATTTAAAATAAAACTGTATCACACAAATATCTCCTAGACTGCCACAACATGCCCAATGCAATTCGGATGTACCTAAAAAAGGTAAAAAATGGACAAGTTAGGAGGATATTTTGTTGATAAAATTGATAAAAATCTAATCCTAAAGACTAGCTACAGAATCTTGTGATTCTGTAGCTGGTCTAAATCAGACATAGAATCAGCATTAAAATCAATTAAAATATTTGAAAGTACATTCAAAATATCAAAAGATATTTGATTAAAAGCCTCATTCAAACCGACGCTTGTATGCAAATTGAACAAACTAAATCAAATGATAAACTAGATAGCTACACTCTGTTTAATTCGTTACCAATTCAGGTATACAAAATCGTATCGAACAGTAATGAAATCGTTTTCATATCAAATTGAAATCGATACAGTTAAACAAATCATAGGCAATCGTTTATGCTACCTTATCCACCAACATGAAACACGATCGAATCCATACGAAAATGGCAAGATCATTTTCAAATTGATATAACTGTATTAACATAAACAAACGATCCATGCCATTAGCGAATTAAATCAAAACTGATGTGTAAATTATCACAAACGAAATCATAATGAAATCAATCAATTGATAACAGGGTCTGTAAGAGTTGTCCAATCGTTTGTTATTGCTAATTGGGGCA
Source organism: Picea engelmannii (assembly GCA_009831015.1). Classification (NCBI taxonomy): domain Eukaryota; kingdom Viridiplantae; phylum Streptophyta; class Pinopsida; order Pinales; family Pinaceae; genus Picea; species Picea engelmannii. The sequence goes on from ML794264.1 coordinate 9,843, forward strand.
GACAAAATCGATTGACATTCAACGAAATCATTTCTTTAATTCATTTCAAAACGAACTATTAACCGAATTTTCTCATGCGAATTCAACAAAGATAACATTTGTCGATCTGAGTTAACAAACTCGTTTTGAAAATTAAAATCAACAAAGCAGCATCAAGTCTATTTTCGATACGAATCCAACTCATGAAAACGATCATGCTGACTCAAAATATGCAACAACCCAATCAAAACAAGAGCGAATCGAACAGTTTGAATTTGACATAGTCGTTGTGAATCAAAACAGTTCCATGATTTGGGCGCAGAGATCTTCAGCACAGGTCAGATATAATCCAAATCCAAACGGAAATGTTGACAGAACAGATTCGTTTTTAATAGACTACATCATATTTATCAAGCCAATTCAATTACTATGAAACCGTTTTAACAATCAAATCACAAGAACAAAATCAGAGCCGTTGATATCCAATGACAACAACATAATATTAAATCAAAACAGAACCGTGTCCTAATTTTAGCATGAAAACCTCATGTTCGGGTTGAATACAAACAAAATCGAAGAGAAAACAAACACCATTGATCTCGTTGACTCAAACCAACATGAAAAAGAATCAAACCCAATGAAAACCAATCAATTGCTAAACTGGGCACGACCAAATCGTGTAACCAAATCAAAACTTCATTTAATTTTAGCAAAACGAAAACAATGTACAGGATCCACAAAACTATAACAGAGTCATTTCGAATGATAGACAGAGCTATTTGAAAGCCAAACACAAATCATTATATTAATCCTAGCAATTCACAAAACGAAATTGATGTCGAAATTCATACCTGGATGATGAGCAGACAACTTGATCATAACAATTTGGAATTGACGAAGGCTGTAGCCGATTCGACATTCCTAAATACGATGGAACCAGTGGTTTTCTGCTTCTTGTCATTTGCTCGAAGCTTGTCCCTTTCACTTGTCAATACTGCGACTTGGTTTTCCAATGATTTGAATTTCAACTGTAATAAGGGAACTGATCCGGATTATTTTCGGCACGAAATGAGAGCGGAGATATAGTAAGGAAATGCACAGAGATATCGCATATATCCAGTAATATAACAGAAATATATTAGAGATGCAACCATAAACACAGAGATACAGTAATACACGATTTCTATTAATGAAAGAAATGTACAGAGACTGTAAAAATACAGAGTGAA
>ML794264.1:15952-27194 GCA_009831015.1 Picea engelmannii
AGAGCTTGCTCAAGCAACAGACTGATAGGATCGTCTGCTCCGTCATTTTTCTTTTCTTCCGCCATTGAGGGTTTCTTGGGTGTGCGAGAGCGATTGTCTTCAAGAGAGACAAGCTCGAGACCCAACTTGCTATACTCGGACCTTGTCGGGGACATGCATTGAAAAACGATCAAGAGCAGCCTGCTCTGATACCACTGATCCGGATTATTTTCGGCACGAAATGAGAGCGGAGATATAGTAAGGAAATGCACAGAGATATCGCGTATATCCAGTAATATAACAGAAATATATCAAAGATGCAACCATAAACACAGAGATACAGTAATACACGATTTCTATTAATGACAGAAATGTACAGAGACTGTAAAAATACAGAGTGAAAGACTCGCTAGAATGGTGGCAGCTTATCTCTGAGAAGAGATGTGACGGCCACTCGCATTCTCAAGAAGATGATTACAATGAGGCTCGGAAGGCCTTTTTACAATAGAAAGGAATGCCAAAAGTCCTAGACATCCAAAAACCCAACCCTAGGAGATGAAGCGCCAAAAGTCATGTGGGCCCCGTTTGGGTAAGTTGGTGCATCAACTTCCCGGGGTCGTAACTTTTGCATACGATCTCCGTTTTAGGCGTGTGATAGCTCGTTGGAAAGGTATCATCGAGGAGATTCATTTTTGGGCCTCAATCATGCCTTTGGCTATCATTGAGAACCTTTATCTCAAAAAAACTTCATTTAGGCCCTCAAAATGGCCTCGGAAGTTAAAACCTGCTAAAAATAGTAAATTTCCAAAATGGCCAGAAACTGTTTTGAGCCATTTGGAAAAGGTGGGTGGCCCCCGATATCCACCTGGATCAGGAACGTCGGTATAGTAGCATTCCAACCACACATTACATTGGTCACATGACGACTGTCCGGGCTTCGAAAATGCAGGTGAGGGTTTGGTTAAATCGTCGAGGGTTTCGTTAGGTAGCTTGATCCCTGGATAACTAGGATTGTTCCTTAGGAAAGGGGGTAAATTAGAAACGAAGTCATAGGGTGGCTCGGAGCACAGACCTTTGGAGTAAGGGTACTCACTAGCTAGGAAGCGTTCGACGTAAGAGTCCGAGTCTTCACTGAGGACTATGGGCTTCTGCTCAGTACTAGGTTTAGGTTTATTCCTAGCCAGTCTCGATATGAGTCGAGCATTCTTTTTACCTTTTCCATCGACAGTAGGGTTACCTTTAACCTTTTTACTCACAGGCTTTTTTATAGCCTCAACCTTGTCTGCTAAGACGTTGGGTAAGTCGATATCAGGGTTTACCGAGGGTTTGGGAGAGGGCAATAGGACATGGAAAGGCATGGGTGGCTCGACCTTAGTTTCACTAACCACATGCTTGTCAATTTGGACAGGCTCTGTATCAGCAAAACCATTTCGAGAGATATAAGCTTGCCAACTATCGCTATGAAGATTTAAGTGGTGAACAACGATGAGTCTGATTAGGCCATGGTGGAACAAGCTACTGTCGACCTTCTCTCGTTTAAACCTCTTAGCCATTTTATAAAGACTACGCTGGAAATAAAATGGCATATTCAATGGATAACCCATACAATTCATTAACATTCGAAGGTGATAAAGAAAAACCAGTCCATACCGACCTTCACAGGTCACGAATTGTTTAACCACCATCAAAAGATCATGCCACCTTGGTTTAAGCGTGGAAATGGGCATACCTCTGTCATAGGATGTGACCTTCCGCGACAGGAACAATAACGGCCATGGCACCTCCTCAACTTTAGAGTTTTTAAACCATCACTGGCCCGTGGCTGCTAACCCTGTGGCAGAGCTTATGAACTCTTCACTGATTTCAAGCTGAATGTCACCTATCTTGGCCCTACACCCATCAAATGTCAGAGTGAACTGCTGTGCAACAAATAGATTAAGACCCTCAAACCTCTGTACAAACGTGAGCCAACCATTATCTTGCAAATCTTTTTGGGCGTTATCGAACAATAACAGGGCTTGACTACCGTTCGTCTCAATTCACACCACTGGTGCCATAGAGCCGAGCAGACAGTAAGTGATGTGAACGAACCAGGGTTTGAATGCGGAATACACAAGAGCAGAACGCTCGAAGGCTTACCCGATGCTAGCAGAGGTAAAACAGGGATAAGGGAAGGCATTAATGACATCGTGCGAAGGTGGTGGAGCTATTTTCTGTCCATGCAGAATAGTCATTACCATGGTACAACCGCCGATGCTTTAAATTATTCAAATCACACGCAAATGTGTTATAACTATGCCACTTCAATCAATCACTCAAAACCTTTGGTAAGTGGATAAACCATTCGCCCAATCAAAAGTTATGCCATAGTTTTAAAACCAAACACACAAATCGAAATCAATACCAAGGGTTTGACTATGTGACATACGGTGTATAGAACGATTCATACCAAGAGTTTAACCAATGCGCCAATGCGCCTTTATGTATACCAATGTGCCAAGTAGATTGATCAAATAACATGCAAATCCAATCGCCAATGCATCACAATTCAATGAAACAAAATTACACAATCAATCGAAGAATGTGAAATGAGTACAGATCAAAAGGTCTTGTCAACTGCATAATGATAAGTAAAAAGTAAATTCAATGGGCATATCGACAAGAAGGATAACGACAATTCAATAATGATTTTAATGCGACTTCGAAAGACCAAGTTTTCACGCTTACAGTCGTGAAAACAAGAACGAAGGTAGGTGTGTAAATAGCGCAAAAATAAAAGTGTCATTTATTTGAGAATTGCGACGAAAAATTAAGGTTTGCAAAACATTGGTGTAGGCAGCTTATAAAATAGTGGAAAAAATGAATTGGCTGCCAACAATGGCGACACACTGGTAGAAGCAGTTATCTCTGCCAAAATAACAAATTCAGATTAGGACAACAAAGATAATTCCAACTCAAAAATAACAATAAGAAAATCGTATGAACATCATCATTAATCAACTATTCAACAGTGTTTTAAAAGATGAAAACTGACAACAGTCTTAAGACCAACGAGTTACGATATTAAAGGTAAAATCTCCAATACTATTGACAGAGCCACTGCTGCCAGCAGGCGTCCATAGCCTCGACAGTGTTTCCATTTAACCCACTCTGACGTCTGTATCCTGCCAAGAAGTTCTGGATCAGAATAAAGGACATTTTAAGGTCAAGAGGTTTCTTATTTGTAAATTTTCATAGACCCGACATTGCTTCACTGCCAACAGGCCTGTTCAGTACCCCGACGAAGTTGTCTTGGCACCATGCATGCATTTACCTGCTGCCAGCAGACCTGTTTAGCATCCCGACGGGTTTACAAGCACTTCCCACAACTCTATTAATAATTTATTTTTTTCTTCTTCAAAGATATATAGTTGAGCGGGGTGACGCTGAAAATCATGATATTTTAACATATTTTTTCAAACCTCATCAGAATTTTTTAGAACTGTCCTTTACAAAGATCCAGAGATGTTTCATTTCCAGAACCAACTTCCTAAGGCAGGAAGACATCTTCTGAGTCATTCCATTAAGGAATAGGGACAACGTAAAAAGATAATAGATGATCATGACACGTTTTACTCAGAGATCGAAATCAATCCACTTCTTTCAAACAACAGACTTTTTGCCAACACATAAATAAATTTCAGAAATATACAATTTGATGTTCATACAAATTTCTTAGCAGTTATTTCAGCGAAGGAATTTTCTGTTTTCTTTGTCTGAATAGCTCAGTACACAGGTATGTGTATTTCCAAAAACACAAACTAATAAACTCAAAGAAAAAAAATCAAAAACAAAAGCAAACGAAAAAACAAACAAAGAAAAATATGTACATAATATACAAGGGTTATCATCAAGCAAAGTATCTTTTCAGGACTTGGCCATTCACCGGATAAGTGTCAAGCTGGCCTTCTAGACTTTGCAATCGAAAAGAACTGGGACCCAACTTTTCAGCAATTAAAAACGGTCCAAGCCATAAGTTTTGAAATTTCGTGTGCTCTCCCTTTCCCTCATGTGGTTTGTCCCATTTTAAGACGAGGTCACCTACTTCAAAATTCCTATCAGAAGCAAAGTTAGAATCGAAGCAGCTTTTAACCAATAGTTGATGTTAATCTAACTTACATTTAGCTTGGGCTCTTACCTCTTCTAGCTTCATCAAAGCATTAATTCGGTTTTCCAAAGGGGGACAATCTTCTTCTTGAATTTTCTGCGATAACTGTAGTGAAGGAAGAAGAATGCGAGGTGGCAGAATTGCTTCTCTGCCATAAACGAGAAAAAAGGGGGAGTTACCTACAACAGCTTTTGGCGTTACCCTATCAACCCACAACGCGTTTAACAATGCATTGTGCCAATTTTTGTGATTTTCAACCACCGTTCTCTTGATGATTTTAATCAAGTTCTTATTTGTTGATTCTGCCAATCCGTTGCCCTGGGGGTAATATCTAGCATAATACTTCAATTTAATTCCTTTTTCCAAAGTGAACTCACTCATCTCAAGAGAGGAAAAGTAAGAAGCGTTATCAAATACTAAACAATCAGGGATACCAAAACGAGTGATGATATTCGAATTTAGAAAGGCAATTACCTGACTGGTGTTGATGGTTCTTAACGCAGCAGCTTCAGACCATCGAATAAAGTAATCTGTGGCTGTCACAATAAACTTGTACTATTGTGAGGACGGGGGGTTGATTGGACCTATGATATCAAGGCCCCATTGCTGAAAAGGAGAAACTATTGAGACGGGCTGCAAAGGAAAGACTGGTTTTTGTAACCGCCCCGACGCTTTCTGACAAATAATACACTTACGACACAAGGCATGGGCGTCTCTAAAAAGCGTGGGCCAGTTGTAATATTTTTTTGTAATGATTGAACTGAATGGCTTTGTATGGTTAATTATGCAGGTATCCTCAAGACAAATTCGACCGCATCTGGACACCATATGTACCTTTAAATGTCTCAAGCTTAGGCATTGGAGAGCTTGTAAGTTCATCCACATTAATAAACGACACTGAAGACTTTCCTCCACCTCTTGTCATGCAAACGACGTGGCTTTTAAACAGCTCGGTACCGGCTCAATTCACTCTAGGACCCTTCCCAGAAGGAGGGAGAAAATCATTACTGCTTTTTTATTTTGCAGAGACCCAGATTCTAGATATGTCTGAATCCAGATCCTTTTACGTCACGATAAATGGTGAAAATATGTCTGAAACCATTACTCTACCGCGAAATCACTCTGCTCTAGAGCTCACATTCCCATCCAATCAAACAGATGGCTTCCAATTCGCCCTCGTCTCTACCTCCAGCCTACCTGCTATAATCAACGCTTTTGAGTACTACACCATCTTTCATACTCAACCGACAACATATCTCCAAGATAGTAAGTGCCCTCACTAAACTTGTAATATTCAAAATTAATGATTTGCACAACGTTCTTAATCATATTGTTTAGATGGTTAAAATACTCTGTGTTATCTGAATATTTCCAATAATCTGTTCTTAATCATACTGTTTAGATGGTTAAAATAATCTATGTGTTATCTGCACATTTCCAATAGCAAGGTATACGCGTACATTGACTTCATTTTATATGGTTATGGTTAAGTATGATAATTGAATATCTAATTATTGGTTATCGTTAAGCATGATAATTGAATATCTAATTCTTAAACTACAGGTGAAGCTCTCGTTGGTATCAAAGAAATGTTTAATATGACCACTTGGAATTCTGATCCTTGCTTTTTGATCCCGTGGAATGGGATTAGCTGTCATAACAACCCCTCCGCAATAAGAATATCAGAAATGTAAGTTTAATTTTTTGTAATGTAAGTTTTATTTATTTGTGTTGTCTACCGTTCATTGATTTTATATGGAATTGTAATATTGCAATTATTCATGAAATCTGATAGGATTGCAATTGATTTTGTTGCCAGCACTTTGTCCAGAAGGAATCTAACAGGATTGGTTCCTGAGCAAATTGGACAATTAACTGCTTTAGTTAACATGTGAGTATAATGTTTCGACGATTGAATGCTTTAGTTAACATGTGAGTATAATTTTATAATTATTTTATTTATATTAATTGTTTTTTTTAATTTATTTAAAAAGTTATAATAATTTTTTATTAAATATTTAGAAAAATTAAATTAATTTATAAACATAATTTTTTATGATATAAAAAATTGAGGGAAGATTTATTTTTCAAAAGATTTAATCAGTCTTAATTACAGAGTTACAAGTTTTGAAAAATATCAAATTTTGATAGTGTTATGTAAGAAATATTAATTAATTTATAAATAAGAAGGGTTTCATTTTCCACAACCCATCCATTTCATTTCTAACTTTGGGATGTTTAGTGAGCATTATACCTTTCATATTATAGGATGTGAATCATGAGAATGATTCATGATCCAACATTCATTACTTTCCTTTGGCATTTAAAGACTAAAATCATCTCTATTCTTGTTGGCTCTCATTTGTTTCTTGATATGGTGTACCCTTCCACAACATAAAATCCAAGGTCATCCCTATATAATCCTATTATTGTATTGGCATATCCAACATCTCCAATGTCCCTTGATATAAGCTTCTAAGAGAAGCTTGGACAACTTATCATTTTGAACCCTCAATTGAATTTATGGGTTATGTGTAATTTTTATCTTTGTTGATATGATAATTGGAATGACATTTAATGTTTTTAGATATAATGTCATTTTCTTTGTTATCTTTTTCTCATCTCTTTGCTTTGCAAAATAAAAATAAAAAATAGTCTAGGGTTATGGGGGCAAATTGCAATGCCATTGAAAACTTATGAGAAACATTCACTACAAATGTGTGGTTGAATGACAATGTTGAAGAGAACACAATAGACATAGATTGGACCCAAGGAAATGAGGTCATGTCTCTCTTTTCTTCATGTTTACATATTCCATCTCTCTAAAAGCATCTAACATGGTTATAGCATTGGTATCTAGTATTTTATTTTTATTTGAGAACATTAGTAAACAAATACATAGTTAATATTTGAATGTAAATCTCTCATCAATTCATTGATTTTGTATAGGTTTTTTCAATAGAGCATTGTAAATATAATACACAAATTTTCTTTGTTTTACACAAAATTATGTTAATGATTTTGTTTGGGACAGAAGAACTCCATTAAAATCAACAATAACTTGTATGTTTATTGATAAATTATATATATGAGCCTACATAAAATAAACCTTATCAACATCACAAAACCTAAAATCTTAATTACAACAATGAGAATTGTGATTCTATGCATTCAATTTTCTACATAATCAAATATTTATATTATATATTTTATAAAATATTAGTTATTAGTATTATTTAAAAAATAAATAATAACCATTTATAATATATATTAGCTATAAATTAATTGAGTTTAATTTGGGTGATTGGGAAGAATGTTTGTTATCATCTTTACTGGAGTTTAATTTTCATAAGTGATATGTTAAACTCATAACAGGTATATTATTATAATGGTTCTGAATCTTATTGTTAATGCATCTTATAATCTAAAAATTATAGAATTTATAGTAGATACCATCTTCTAAATAAAAATAATAAAAATAAGTTAATAGTTGAGTCCTATTTACTTTAATATATTGCCTTTTATATTATATTTTTTGTTTGTTTTTATTTCTAAATATAATTATACTCCTTAAATATTAAAAAAAAAGTATGGGCAATGATCCATTGATATCGAAATAACCAGGGCACTCGACGATAATAATCTCACGGGACCTTTGCTAGACTTCTCGAATTTAACGATGTTGGAGAGACTGTAAGTTTCTTGTCAACATAAATTTTGACATTGTCGTTCATTTAGAATTTTCTCAGAACATTGGTTATCAACCAATTTTTTTTCTTTATGATGCAGACATTTACAAAACAACAACCTGAACGGTAGAATTCCAGATTGGCTATCTGAACTTAAAAACCTTAAAGAGTTGTGAGTCTTCTTTTTTTTCCCCTTTTAATCCAAATTCTACATTTTATTGTTTTTTAATTTTTATGGGATTGTCACAGGTTTATAGATAACAACAATTTCAGTGGTGAAATTCCGCCGCCACTTCTGCAGAAGCCTTCATTGAATCTCTAGTAATCACATATCTATTTTATTTATCTTATATTTTAATACAAAACAAGATTTTATGTCTTTAATTTCTTTTCATATTTCCTATACCAGCAATGCCATGGACAATTATTATTAATGCACTTGAAATTCTAATTAATCTTATTGAAAATATTTTTCTTTGGTGTGTACCAGATTCTCCGGAAACCCCTATCTATCTATTAAAATGGAACATAAGAAGAATCCAATGGAACATAAGAATCCAATGGAACATAAGAAATCGAGGGAACCCCTTATCCTCGGAATGACACTCAGCGGAGTTCTAATCATCGGTCTATTGTTGATGGTGGGTATTTTTTTGTATCGCAAGAACACAGAGTGTGTCACAACTGAAAGCATTGTTGTGCAGTCTACATCCAACAAATGGATTGACACAACGATTATGGTACCAAATTCAGTAAAGGCCCATGCCTTCACTCTAGATCAGATGATGGCTGCCACAAAACAATTTAGTGAGAGTATCGGAAAAGGGGGCTTTGGATCTGTGTTCTTTGGTAAATTGCCAAAAGGAAATAATATAGCTGTAAAAGTTCTCTCTTTGTTCTCCACACAAGGAGTTGATGAGTTCTTGAATGAGGTATTTATGAGATTCTTAAACCATGTAATATTCTTCCATTTGGATATAGTATCACAGTTTAGTTTATAGCTGCAATCTCGTACTGTCTTTAACTGTATTACCGATAACCATGTATAGTAAAATCATGACTTTGTGTTCATTTGATGGACATATTAATGTTCTTTCGAGAGTCCATCACGAGAACTTAGTGACTTTACTTGGCTATTGCAATGAATGCAAAAAAGTTATGATAATCTACGAGCACATGTCTAGAGGGTCCTTAAAGGACCGCCTTTATGGTAAATATAAATATATTATGAGAGATATGCTTTCTTGAGTGGGTGATAGAATAACGAAGGTGACCAATTCTTATTTAGTTTATATTCTATTTTCCAGGTCCAAGAGGTTCGGAACTAAATTGGAAAACGAGGGTTAAAATAGCTATAGATGCAGCACATGGTAGTTCTTTGGTTTTCTCTTTGCTCTAATGGACATTATATTTTTAGATTTTATGATCTAAACGCTGGTAGATTTCTACTTTATCTTTCAAAGGAAAATAATGCATAATCATAGTTTTCATCTAATCTACTAGCCCTTCCATTTCTATTTGAAGGACTGGAATACATGCACATAGTTTGCACCCCCAAGATTATTCACAGGGATGTGAAAACAGGGAACATCCTTCTAGACAACAATTTGAAAGGAAAACTTGGTGACTTTGGTCTTTCAAAGATATGGATTGATGGGGAGGCTTCTCATGTGATGACTATGGTGAAAGGCACTGCATGATACCTTGATCCAGAGTATATCACACACATAACTTGAACTTTCTTTACTATATTATTGATGGTGAAGAAATTGTATTTATTGTAGAAACACAAACAATTCCAGTTTTTTTGTCATTCTTAGCTAATATTTTCTTTCGGTTGTGTTTAACAGGTATTTTAGCACTAAAAGGTTGACACAAAAGAGTGATGTGTATAGTTTTGGAGTGGTTTTGCTAGAGCTCATATGCGGTAGGAAACCTATAGATGAAAAACTATCTGAAGATAAACTAAACATCATTCAATGGGTAAGGAGTCTGATCATCAATCCTCCAAACTCATAATATTAAGAACATTTTGTAGTGCATAGAAACTAACATTAATAATCATGCGGCTATTTACAGGCTACACCTTTTGTGGAGATGGATGCAATTCCTGGAAAAATAGAAGAAATCATAGACAAAAGGTTGGGTGGAAATTACGACATAAAATCCATCACTCGTGTTGCGAAAGTAGCCATCAAATGTGTTAAGGATGAATCGTTTTATAGGCCGAGCATGAGTGAGGTAGTTGCAGAGCTGAGGGAGGCTCTCAAACTTGAGGAGTCTTGCACCACTATTTCTAATGGACTTCCATAAGTCCTATCTGGATGGAATGGAGAGTGGCCAAGAAGTCAACTCTAAATGTTGTCCAAATAACAATATCGTTTAGATTTGGGTGGTGTGTTTCTACCAGACAATTTTGAAGGAAGTCCGTTATTCTTCAAATTATTGAATGCAATTTATTTTAAAAATACAAGACTCTACCAATTTCATAGATCGTGTTTAAATAGGACATAAAATGTCTCTTTAGGGTATGTCAACCATGGACATGTTCCTGTACATGTAAAGATTAATAATAACCAAAATATAAAATAGATCCTTCAGTTCTACACATTAATATTGTATTATATTTACGTGTTCAATTTTTTTCATTCAATATATAAATACAAAGGGCAGAGTTAATAAGTTCATTTGTTTTAAACTTTTTAAGTTTTTGATTAATTTGGGATATTATTTTGTTAATTTTATATAAAATTTGTTGAAAAATTGTTAGATGTGTAAATTTTAGTGATTAAATTTATATCATTTATATATTTTATGTTTTTTTTTTTAAAGCAGAATTCATTTATAAATTAAAAATACAATTTAAACAACCTAAAATTATAATTTCACCTATATTTATATTTATATAAAAAAAATAAAAAAAATTTAACTATTAATCACCATGCTAACCGTAAATGGTTTTTTTAAAACTATTAATCACGAAATGCTAACGGTAAATGGTGACTAACAGTGTATCCCTCGTCCCACTTATACCCGCTGCTGGGCTTAACCCAGTTCGATGGGGCAAGGACGACGGCTAGGCGAATATAATCCGCAGCCCTGTCAGCCGGGCGCCTTTGCCGTTCCACTGCAAGCTGTGGGTCACCTCGTGGTATAGAACACCCGTGATCTCTCTCTTTACATACTCAGCGCTCAGATGGATTTGGTCGTTGCTCGAGTAGGCGGATTTTTTTTAGATATTTTATAGTATTTTGATGGATTGGTTCTGTAGTGACTTTCTTGTATTTCAAGATAATTTTTTATATCCTTTACCATGTTTTTTATATAAATAATTATTAATTAAATATTATTAATAATTTATTTTTAAAATATAATTTTTTTTATAATAATTTATTTTTAATATATATTTGATAAACTGTATATCAAT
>ML794264.1:27300-53655 GCA_009831015.1 Picea engelmannii
AAAAAAAAAAAAAAAAAAAAAAAAACAACATAAAACTTTCATAGGTAAGTGTGGCTCATACATAGTATCTTCCTAATGTTCTTTAATAGCTAATGACTTTGTTCATAAAAGAGATTTATTAAAAAAAAAACAAATAAACATGACATAATTAATTTTTAAGTATATAGGGATTTTAAAGAGCTGGGAGAAATATCTTTTTTTCAGCCCATACATAGTATCTTTTTAATGTTCTTTAATAGTTAATGACTTTGTTCATAAAAGAGATTTATTAAAAAAAAAACAAATAAACATGACATAATTAATTTTTAGGTATATAGGGATTTTAAAGAGCTGGAAGAAATATCTTTTTTTCCATCATTGCTACTCTTTCATGTACTTTTTGATTACTCCAATTCTTTCTTGCAAAATGTGTTTGCTTCTATGTTGATTTCTCTATCAATAAGTATATATGAGATTTTGAAGAGAAATTCATTATTTTTTTGTGATCAAACAAATGTCTCAACATTAGGTCATTTATCTAATGATTCCATTTATTTAATTTATGATCAACTTTGAATCACTTAACACTTGGATGATAGTGATGTATATTTTTTTCATTTTTATTAGAATTGTTAATACCTTTCATTTAGTAATATTCCCTAAAAAGAGATTTTATGATTTGTTGTTAAATATATGTTTTTTTAACAAAAACGGATATATTTGTATTATATCAAAAAGTGATAAAAAATAGTCAACGCTTTTGAATAACTACACCTTCTTTGATAGTCAACCAGGAACATATCTCCAAGATAGTAAGTGCCCTCACTGAACTTCTAATATTCAAAATTAATGATTTGCACAAAGTTCTTAATCATATTGTTTAGATTGTTAAAATAATCTGTGTTATCTTCATATTTCCAATAGTTGCCTGTGCGCGTACATTGACTGCATTTTATATGGTTATGGTTAAGTATGATAATTGAATATCTAATATCTAACCAAATATTTTTTAAACTAATCGAAGCTCTCGTCCGTATCAATGAAACGTTTGATATGAGCACGTGGATTTCGAGTGGAATGGGATTAGCTGTCATAACAACCCTTCCGCAATAAGAATTTCGGAAATGTAAGTTTAATTTTTTGCAATGTAAGTTTCATTTTTTTGTGTTGTCTACCGTTCATTGATTTTATATGGAATTGTAATATTTTAATTATTCATGAAAATTCTTTTGTTGCCCGCACTTGGTCCCGAAGGAATCTGACAAATCTGACAGGATTGGTTCCTGCGCAAATTGGACAATTAACTGCTTTAGTTAACATGTGAGTATAATGTTTGGACGATTGAATGCTTTTAGTAAACATGGTATCGTTTTATAATTGTTTTATTTATATTAATTGTTTTTTATTATATAAAAAGTTATAAAAGATTTATAATAATTTTTTATTAATTTTTAGAAAAAATAAATTAATTTATAAATATAATTTTTTTTTATGATATAATTTTTTAGAAAAATAAATTAATTTATAAATATAATTTTTTTATGATATAAAAATTAAGGGAAGATTTATATTTCAAAAGATTTAATCACTTTTAATTAAAGAGTTATAAGTTTTGAAAGATATCAAATCTTGATTTGATGGTGTTGTGTAAGAAATATTAATTAATTTATAGATAAGAAGGGTTTCATTTTCCACAACCCATCCATCTCATTTTTAACTCTGGGATGTTTAGTGAGCATTATACCTTTCATATTATAAGAGCACTGATGTGAATCATGAGAATGATGCATGATCCAACATTCATTACTTTCTTTTGGCATTTAAAGACTAAAATCATCTCTATTCTTGTTGGCTCTCATCTATTTCTTGATATGGTGTACCCTTCCACAACATAAAATCCAAGTTCATGCCTAGATATAATCCTATTATTGTATTGGCATATCCAACATGTCCAATGCCATTTGATAAGCTTCTAAGATAAGCTTGGACACCTTATCATTTTGAACCCTCACTTGAATTCATGAGTTATGTGTAATTTTTATCTTTGTTGATATGATAATTGGAATGACATTTAATGTTTTTATATATAATGCCATTTCCTTTGTTATCTTTTCCTCCTCTCTTTGCTTTGCAAAAGAAAAATAAAAAATAGTAAGGGTTATGGGTGTAAATTGCAATGGCATTGAAAACTTATGAGCAACATTCACTACAAATGTGTGGTTGAATGACAATTTTGAAGAGAACACAATAGACATCAATTGGACCCAAGGAAATGAGGTCATGTCTGTCTTTTCTTCATGTTATTTGAGAACATTAGTAAAAAACTACATAGTTATTTAAATGTAAATCTCTCATCAATTCATCGATCTTCTATAGGTTATTTCAATAGAACATTGCAAATATAAATTTTCTTTGTTTCACACAAAATTATGTTAATGATTTTGTTTGGGACAAAAGAACTCCATTAAGATCAACAATAACTTGTATGTTTATTGATAAATTATATATATGAGCCTACATCGAATAAACCTTATGAACATCACAAAACCTAAAATAGGAATTACAACAATGAGAAATGTGATTCTATTCATTCAATTTTCTACATCATCAAATATTTATAATATATATTTTATAATATATATTTTATAAAATATTAGTTGTTAGTATTATTAAAAAATAAATAATAACCATTTATAATATATATTAGCCATAAATTAATTGAGTTAAATTTGGGTAGTTGGGAAGAATGTTTGTTATCACCCTTAATCTAGTTTAATTTTCATAAGTAATATGTTAAACTCATAACATGTGTATTATTATAATGGTTTTGAGCCTTGTTGATAATCTACCTTATATTCTAAAAATTCTAGAGTTTATAGTGGATACCATATTCTAAATAAAAATAATAAAAATGAGTTAACTAAATACACAACAAAAGATGAAACAATGATTTATACAACCTAACAAGAAACAATGATTTATAAATGTCAAGTTGTTCTAATCTCTATCATTGTGTTGGTTAAGAAAGAACATAGCCGAGTCCTACTTTACTTTAATTTATCGCCTTTTATATTATGCTTTTTGTTTGTTATTTCTAAATATAATTATACTCCGTAAATATTAAAAAAAAGTATAGGCATTGATCCATTGATATCGAAATAACCAGGGCACTTGGATATAATCATCTCACAGGACCTTTGCCAGACTTCTCGAATTTAATGATGTTGGAGAAACTGTAAGTTTCTTGTCAACATAATTTTTCACACTGTAGCTCATTTAGAATTTTCTCAAACATTGGTTTTTTCTTTGTGATGCAGACATTTACAAAACAACAACCTGAACAGTAAAATTCCAGATTGGCTATCTGAACTTAAAAAACTTAAAGAGTTGTGAGTCTTAGTTTTTCCCTTTTTAATGCAAATTCTATATTTTATTGATTTTTAATTTTTAAGCTTACACCTATTGGAAATGGGCATTTAATAGGTTTTTAATCTTTAATCCATTTTTTTATGGACAAGATTAAATATGGATAGAATCGTCACAATAAATAAAAGACTATGATTTAAATCATTAACTTCATTGCTATTATAAATATAACCAAGGCACTTCATGATAATCATCTCACGGGACCTTTGCCAAAATTCTCCAATTTAACAATGTTGGAGAGACTGTAAGTTTTTTGTCAACATAAATTTTGACATTGTCATTCATTTATAATTTTCTCGGAACATTGGTTATCAACCAT
This sequence comes from Picea engelmannii, assembly GCA_009831015.1. Lineage (NCBI taxonomy): Eukaryota > Viridiplantae > Streptophyta > Pinopsida > Pinales > Pinaceae > Picea > Picea engelmannii. The sequence goes on from ML794264.1 coordinate 31,025, forward strand.
TTTTTTTCTTTGTGATGCAGACATTTACAAAAAGCAACCTGAAAAGTAGAATTCTAGATTGGCTATCTGATCTTAAAAACCTTAAAGAGTTGCAAGTCTTAGTTTTTCCCTTTTTAATGCAAATTCTACATTTTATTGTTTTTCAACTTTTAAGCTTACACCTATTGGAAATGGGCATTTAATAGGTTTTTAATCTTTAATCCATTTTTTAATGGACAAGATTAAATATAGATAGAATCGTCACAATAAACAAATAAATAAAAGACTATGATTTAAATAATTAACTTCCTTGCTATTATAAATATAACCAAGGCACTTCACGATAATCATCTCACGGGACCTTTGCCAAACTTCTCCAATTTAACCATGTTGGAGAGACTGTAAGTTTCTTGTCAACATAAATTTTGACATTGCCGTTCATTTATAATTTTCTTAGAACATTGGTTATCAACCATTTTTTTTCTTTGTGATGCAGACATAACCATTTTTTTCTTTGTGATGCAGACATTTACAAAACAACAACCTGAACAGTGGAATTCCAGATTGGCTATCTGAACTTAAAAACCTTAAAGAGTTGTGAGTCTTAGTTTCTCCATTTTTAATGCAAATTCTACATTTTATTGTTTTTTAATTTTTAAGCTTACACCTATTGGAAATGGGCATTTAATAGGTTTTTAATATTTAATCCATTTTTCTATGGACAAGATTAAATATGGATAGAATCGTCCCAATAAATAAATAAATAAAAGAATATGATTTAAATCATTAACTTCCTTGCTATTATAAATATAACCAAGGAACTCCATGATAATCATCTCATGGGACCTTTGCCAAACTTCTCCAATTTAACGATGTTGGAGAGACTAGAAGTTTCTTGTCAACATAAATTTTGACATTGTCGTTCATTTATAATTTTCTCAGAACATTGGTTATCAACCATTTTTTTTCTTTGTGATGCAGACATAACCATTTTTTTCTTTGTGCTGGAGACATTTACAAAACAACAACCTGAACAGTAGAATTCCAGATTGGCTATCTAAACTTAAAAACCTTAAAGAGTTGTGAGTCTTAGTTTTTCCCTTTTTAATGCAAATTCTACATTTTATTGTTTTTTAATTTTTAAGCTTACACCTATTGGAAATGGGCATTAAATAGGTTTTTAATCTTTAATCCATTTTTTATGGACAAGATTAAATATGGATAGAATCGTCAAAATAAATAAATAAATAAAAGACTATGATTTAAATCATTAACTTCCTTGCTATTATAAATATAACCAAGGCACTCCACGATAATCATCTCACGGGACCTTTGCCAAACTTCTCCAATTTAACGATGTTGGAGAGACTGTAAGTTTCTTGTCAACATAAATTTTGACATTGTCGTTGATTTATAATTGTCTCGGAACATTGGTTATCAACCATTTTTTTTCTTTGTGATGTAGACATAGTCATCTTTTTCTTTGTGATGCAGACATTTACAAAACAACAACCTGAACAGTAGAATTCCAGATTGGCTATCTGAACTTAAAAACCTTAAAGAGTTGCGAGTCTTAGTTTTTCCCTTTTTAGTGCAAATTCTACATTTTATTGTTTTTTAATTTTTAAGCTTACACCTATTGGAAATGGGCATTTAATAGGTTTTTAATCTTTAATCCATTTTTTTGTGGACAAGATTAAATATGGATAGAATCGTCACAATAAATAAATAAATAAAAGACTATGATTTAAATCATTAACTTCCTTGGTATTATAAATATAACCAAGGCACTCCACGATAATCATCTCACGGGACCTTTGCCAAACTTCTCCAATTTAACGATGTTGGAGAGATTGTAAGTTTCTTGTCAACATAAATTTTGACTTTGTTGTTCATTTATAATTTTCTCAGAACATTGGTTATCAACCATTTTTTTTCTTTGTGATGCATACATAACCATTTTTTTCTTTGTGATGCAGACATTTACAAAACAACAACTTGAACAGTAGAATTCTAGATTGGATATCTGAACTTAAAAACCTTAAAGAGTTGTGAGTCTTCTTTCTTCCCTTTTTAATGCAAATTCTACATTCTATTGTTTTTTAATTACTATGGGATTGTCACAGGTTTATAGATAACAACAATTTCAGTGGTGAAATTCCGCGACGAGTTCTGCATAAGCCTTCATTGAATCTCTAGTAATCAGATATCTATTTTATTTATCTTATATTTTAATACAAAACAAGATTTTGATGTCTTGAATTTCTTTTCATATTTTCTATACTAGCAATGCCACACACAATTATTATTAATGCAATTTAAATTCTAATTAATCTTACTGGAATTTTCTTTCTTTGGTGTGTACCAGATTCTCTGGAAACCCCTATCTATTTATTCCAATGGAACATAAGAAATTGAGGGGACCCCTTATCCTCATAATGACACTCAACAAAGTTCTAATCATCGGTCTATTGTTGATGGTGGGTATTGTTTGGTCTCGCAAGAACAAAGAGTGTGTCACAACTGAAAGCAATGAGGCGGAAATTGCGGTGCACTCTACATTCAACAAATGGAATGATGCAACGATTATGGCACCAAATTCAGCCTATGCCTTCACTCTAGATCAGATGATGGCTGCCACACAACAATTTAGTGAGAGTATTAGAAAAGGGGACTTTGGATTTGTGTTCTTTGGTAAATTGCCAGAATGAAAGAATATAACCGTAAAAGTTCTCTCTTTGTTCTCCACACAAGGAGTTGACCAGTTCTGAAACGGGGTGATTCTGATAATCTTAAACCATGTAATATTTTCCATTTGGATACAGTATCACACTTCAATTTCTAGCTTCAATCTCATAATGTCTTTAACCATAGACAAATAACCATGTCTAGTAAAAATCACGACTCTGTGTTCATTTGATGGACAAATTGATGTTCTTTCAAGAGTCCATCACGAGAACTTAGTGACTTTATTGGGCTATTGCAATGAATGCAAAAAAGTTATGATAATTTACAAGCACATGTCTGGAGGGTCCTTAAAGGACCGCCTTTATGGTAAATATAAATATATTCTGAGAGATATGTTTGCTTGAGTGGGCGATAGAATAACGAACGTGACCAATTCTCATTTAGTTCATATTCTCTTTTCCAGGTCTAGGAGGTTCGGAACTAAATTGGAAAGCGAGGGTTAAAATAGCTTTAGATGCAACACAGGGTAGTTCTTTGATTTTCTCTTTGCTTTAATGGACATTATATTTTTAGATTTTATGATCTAAACGTTGGTAGATTTCTACTTTATCTTTCAAAGGAAAATAATGCATAATCATAGTTTTCATCTAATCCACTTGCCCTACCATTTCTATTTGAAGGACTGGAGTACATGCACATAGTTTTCACCCCCAATATTATTCATAGGGATGTGAAAACAGGGAACATCCTTCTAGACAACAATTTGAAAGGAAAACTTGGTGACTTTGGTCTTTCAAAGATATGGATTGATGGGGAGGCTTCTCATGTGACGACTATGGTGAAAGGCACTGCGAGATATCTTGATCCAGAGTATATCACACACATAACTTGAACTTTCTTTACTATATTATTGATGGTGAAGAAATTGTATTTATTGTAGAAACACAGACAGTTCCAATTTTTTTGGCATTCGTAGCTAATATTTTCTTTCAGTTGTGTTTAACAAGTATTTTAGCACTAAAAGGTTGACACAGAAGAGTGAAGTGTATAGTTTTGGAGTGGTTTTTCTATGGCTCATATGCAGTAGGAAACCTATAGATGCCAAACTATCTAAAGATAAACTAAACATCATTCAATGGGTCAGGAGTCTGATCATCAATCCTCCAAACTCATAATATTAAGAACATTTTGTAGTGCATAGAAACTAAAATTAATAATCATGTGGGTATTTACAGGCTACACCTTTTGTGGAGATGGATGCAATTGAGATGATGGATGCAAATCCTGGAAAAATAGAAGAAATCATAGACAAAAGGTTGGGTGAAAATTATGACATAAAATCCATCACTCATGTTGCGAAAGTATCCATCAGATGTGTTAAGGCTGAATCGTTTGATAGGCCGAGCATGAGTGAGGTAGTTGCAGAGCTGAGGGAGGCTCTCAAACTTGAGGAGTCTTGGAACACTATTTCTAATGTACTTCCATAAGTCCGATCTGGATGGAATGGAGAGTGGCTAAGAAGTCAATTCTAAATGTTGTCCCGATAACAATATCACTTAGATTTGGGTGGTGTGTTTCTACCAGACAATTTTGAAGGAACCCCGTTATTCTTCGGATTATTGAATGGAATTTATTTTAAAAATATAGGACTCTACTAGCTGCATAACTCGCGTTTAAATAGGAATTAAAATGTCTCTTTAGGGTATGTCAACCATGGATAGGTTTCTTTACATGTAAAGATTAATAATAACCAAGATCCAGATTAATAGATCCTTCAGTTCTACAGATTAATATTGTATTATATTGACGTGTTCAATTTTTTTCATTCAATATATAAATACAAAGGGCAGATCTAATAAGTTCATTTGCTTTAAACATTTTAATTTTTTGATTAATTTGGGATATTATTCTATTAGTTTTATATAAAATCTGGTGAGAAATTGTTAGATGTGTAGATTTTAGTGATTAAATTTATATCATTTATATGTTTTATGTTTTTTCAGTAAGCTGAATTCATTCATATATTCAAAAATGCAATTTAAACAACTTAAAATTATAATTTCACATCATGAAATGCTAAGGGTAAATGGTAACTGTAACAAACATATCCACCTCGGTAAACCCGAAACAACAGTTGAGGCTAGGTGCATACTGAACTTCAAGCTAATGCAAATCGTTGTGAGGCAGTAACTCTACCACTATGATCAAAGACTACTTTTATTATTGGACTAGTTGTTGTGAGGTAGTAACTCTGCCACTATGATCAATTTGCATACTTAGCCTTGTAATCCTTCCAAAGCTCATCAATATATTTACCAGTGATATCGTTGAAGAATCCCAGGTTCCATCCATCGCGCAGTTTCGAGTTCATCTTCGCAACAAAACCAGAGGTAACACTGTCACAATAATGGAGAAAGTAGGCAATGACAGTGTATCCCTCGTCCCACTTGTCCCCATTGTCGGGCTTAACCCAGTTTGATGGGGCAAGGTTGGCGGCGAGGCGAATATAATCCGTAATGCCTTCTAGCAGCCCTATCAGTCGGGTACCTTTGTCGTTCCACTGCAAGCCGTGGGTCACCTCGTGGTATAGAACACCCGTGATCTCCCTCTTTTCGTCTATGCTAATCTCTCGTGTACCCTTTGATTACTCCAATTATTTCTTGCAAAGTGTGTTTGCTTCCCTATTGATTTCTCTATCAATGTGTGTATATGAGATTCTTGAGGAGAAACATTTTATTATCTTTTTGTGATCAAACAAAGTTCTCAACATTAGGTCATTTATCTAATGGCTCCATTTATCCAATCTATGAACAACTTTGAATCACTTAACACTTGAATGATAGTGATGTTTCTTTCTTTTTCCATTTTCATTGGAATTGCTAATGCCTTTAATTTAGCAGTATCCCCTAGGACAACTCTAGAAGAGATCTTATGAGTTTTTGTTAAATATATTACTCCTAACGCCCCACATGTTCTTACTCCTCATGCCCCACATATTTTTTAGTCTCCATCCTCTTGAGACCTTTGGCTTTGGTAGTCTCTTCCCTTTGAACAAAGTGATTCCAAATTTTTCTTTTCTTCTCATCCATAAGAAATGAAAACATTTTTTCATGATTTTTTTCAACATGCCTACTAAGATATGAGTTGATGCAAGCTAATAAATAGGATTGGCTTCGAGAACACATTTTGCTAGTATGAGTCTTCCACCAATAGAGAGAAAATTATTGCACCAAGAGGTAACCTCTTTTTTCCACTTTATGGCATAACTAGATAAGTCACATAAACCATAGTCATTCAATTGGAGTAAAAAACCCAAATATTTGAATCCTTTGTGAAAATAAATACTTTGGAATGAAAAGGTTCTTAGTTATTATTTTTGTTTGACCTAACTGTGTACTATTGAAAGAGATTGCAAATTTTTGCACATTGATTTCCATCCTTGTGGCTAGACTATATAAATACAATATCTCTTTAAATTTCAAAGCTTCTCTTATGTATCAATCCCAAACAACAATAAATTATCTACGAACAACAAGTGTAGGAATATAGGAGTTCTCCCTATCTTTCTTACTTTACTTAATTCAGTCCTAATATCCATTAAAAATCCTTCTCAACCCCTCTACTAGTATTAGGAACAAAAGTGGAGACAAAGGACATACCTACTGTAGTCTTCTCGTAGGTTTCAAAATCCCAGAGGCTTGCACATTTATTTAAATGGAGAAAGATATTGGATTGAAACAACCCATGATCCAATTGACAAATGGAACACCACACCCTATGTGGACGAGAATTAACTTGATATACAACCATCCTATCCTATCATAGGATTTATAAATATCCAACTTAATCACTGTAGCTTGAGGCTGAGTGCAAGATAATCATGGTCTCTCATGACGAGTTAGTGGAAATGAAAACATGGAAAAACAACAATCTGTTAACTTGAAGGGATTATTCAAGGTACTTTTACAATGAATTTGAATATGGTGTAAAAAGATGAAACATAGGAAATTGAATTAGATTTCTGAATATACAACCTTTATTCATAGATATTGTGAATAACTATGTGAAAGTTTATTTTTTCTAACAATGGTATGTTATTTTTCTAGCAAAATATAAGGTATATGTCTTTGTTCGTGTAGGTGTTGAGTATCTTAACGATGTAATTAATTGTAGAGAACCCATTGTTCTAGTGCAGTGAAGTTTTTGGAAATTTACAATATATATATATATATATATATATATATATATATATATATATATATATATATTATGAAAGTCAATATATCCTTGAAATTAAAATGCCTTTTGTTCGTGCAGGCTAAGAGGAATTTAACACATGATCAAAATAATTTATTTATTTTTCGTAGATATTAGTCTCTTCTAGTGCGACATATAACTCATTTTATAAATTTGGTTAAGTTGAATTTTTTTTTATAGAAGAAATAAGAGAGGTTTGTATTCTAGTATTTTGATATATGCGAAGAAAAAAATAGATTAAAAATAGTAAACAATATTAATTAATATATATATATATATATATAATATATACTTGGAATCTTCATAGCTGACTCTATCTCACTCTCTCTCTCTCTCTCTACCCCCTCTATCTATCTCCCTCTCTCTTCCTCTCACACTCCTATACATGGTAAGACCTAGACATGGAAAAATCTAGACATTACAAAGCATGGAAAGATATATACCTAGACCCTTCCTTGCCATGCCTCACACTCTCACACCCACTCCCTCTCTATCTCCACCCCCCCTCTACTCCATTTTCCCTCCCTCCCCTATTACCTCTCCTTTCTCTTCCACCTCTATCCCACCCTTTCTCTCTCTACTCTTTGTTAGTCTTAGTCTCATTCTCTCTCTACCCCTCTTTCGCTATACCTCCCTCTCTGTTTCCCCCTTCTTATCACTCTCTCTCTACCCCCTTCTATGTCTCCCTTTCTCTCTTTCTCCCCCTTCCTCTCACTATCCCTCTCTCTAAAACCCCTCTTTGTCTCTGTCTCTCTCCCTCTCTCTCTCTCTCTCTCTCTCTCACACACACACACACACACACACACTTTCTCTCTATGCCTCCCTCCCACACTCTATCTCTTTCTCTCTCTCTCTAGCCCTTATATTCCTTCCTCTCTCTCCCTCCCACACTCTCTTTCTATCCCCCTTGTTGGAAAGACAGTTTTGGGATACAATTTTGATAAAAATCCTAAGTATAGAAGATGTGTGCAGAAGAAGAAGGAATACTATGGAGTGTGCAATTGAGGTGAATCCGGAAGTACAACACGTAGTAAGAGGAATAAAGAAAAGAATAAAGCAAAGAAGAAACAAGGAGAAGAAAGCAGATGAAAAGGAAGGATGACAGATTGATGTCCTAAAGATAGAAGAACTTGTAAAAGCAGGAATAACAATAGTCAAAGTACAAAAGAAACATGCAGACGAAAAAGCAAGTGAAATTAGCCCTAACAACAAGTTAACTAGAGTAATCATGCAATGTAATAGGGTTTTGGGATGAACAAAGTAGTTTTTTAAGCCCTATAATTTATGCATAAATATGTAATGGGTTGGGAGATTAGGGGTTCTCTTTTCGGTTCTTCTCTACTAGTTATTGTTAGGGTTCTGTTTTGTTCTGTTGAAGAAAGGAATCTATGTTTGAATGTTAAGGAGATGATGCAGAGAGAGAGAGAGAGAGGCTTGCACAATAGAGTGGTTAGGCTAGGAGAAATGAAATATAACCATGATGTATCTTTATAAGTGCAATGCACAAGCCTAAAGAAATTACCAAACACATAATAAAGAAGCTAGTCGTTGTGGACATAGCCCAGAGTTGGGTGAACCATGTTAACTCATGTGTTGAATGTCTTTTATATGATTGTTCATGGATTCTGTCTGGATGCATATTAGATTAGATTTGCCTTATGTATAATCATTGTGTAATAATGACGATTGTTACAATGATGAGTTATGTCGTAATATGAAATATAATGGTAATATGAATATAAATTCATTAAGTAGCTTAAGAAGAACAAAGACAGAATTGCGTGCACATCACCAATAAGTAAGAATGAAGAGAATGGTCACTTCCCATTCCCGCACTACTGTAGAATCCTGGTTCTTGTAGTCCCAAAAGATACCTCAGGTGACACTTCATCTATACATGCAGGTGATGAAGAATGGGTCGATTTCTGAAAGGTTTTGTTGGTCAAATATAACTCGAACCTAGGGTCTTGCAACCACACGCAACACCAAAAAATGGTTCTGTTGCTGAGACCCAAAAATTATGATTGAGGGAATGTTTTGGAGGTCGACTAAGAAAGATATATTAGAATGGTTGGAAAGGAAGGAATGAGAGTTTTCTCAGAAATATAACAGAAACCCTCAGATGAGTGACAAACAATGGATGAAAAGGTATGTGTATACATAATTGCATGAAATTTTCTTTAGCGAATTTCCAATTATTCTGACTGAGTGGCTAGAAGTATTAGTGGACAACACTGGAAGGTACACAACTGCAAGGCCAAGGAATTGGACTCGTAAGTTGGTTAGAAAATTGAATTATGTAAGTGACCCAATGTTATTGGATAAATCGGTGAATTCGTACATAAACTAATCTCCCTAGATCCACCTGGATCTGGAACAAAACAAGACGGGACATGACGATTTACCTAAGTTATAATCATTGAATTTACTACCAAAGAAGGAATGAATGGCATACCTTTGAATATCACTTCCTTGTATATTTTTTGTCCCTTCTTCGCTCCGGTGCTCTTGTGAGATCAAATCTGCAATGACACAAACCAACCAAAGTGAAAGCAATAATAGTAGATTCAATGAAAACCTAAACATGTGATCAAGGAGTCATGTAATAAAATGAAAATGATTTTATGGGAAATAAACATGCCACCGTATTATATTAAGTAAAAGTGGAAGATACAACCAAACTGCCTTGATGTCGCAAGTTCCCTTTCAGTGGTCCTTTGCTCCAATAGATGCATACACTTGCTCCAAAATTTTCATGAAGACGATCCACAAAAGCTTGATCGAAAAATGGATACCTCAAGCATTAATTGAAACAGGGTTCTTCACACAGTCTTCAACCTATTCTTTCATCAATTCCTTGCTTAATATTTCTTAAAATTTTCCATGAGAAACCCATCATTATATAGGATAAGGAGAAGTGGTTAAAGAGATGAGGATGATCCCACCAAATCAGAGAAGCTAGTAGGATCTCAACCATATGGACGCCACCTCACATTCTAGAAGATCCCCTTCTAGAATCTTCGTGAACTTCTCCCTTTCTTTAGCTTCACACACCACCACACCCTACCTATATAGCAGCCCATGGAAACTCCGCGAGCCAACTATAGAGTAGCCTGCAGAAATCAAGTATTTTCGCACTATGTACTACATGCAGCCTGCGACATCCTTCTAAAAACTAGTTTTATATAGGAATAAAGAAATTATTTTTCTCATGCAAAAGATCCTTTTGAGAGCCTGAACACATGCTTGTAGAATCATCATCAGGGTGACCAAAATAATGTGTAACAGAATTCCCCCCAAAGTATGAGGTTGGAACTCGTGATAGTCAAAATGCTTTGTAAAATGTATGTGTGTGTTGGGAACAAGGAGCGCACCAATCAGGAACCTGGAAACAATCAAGCATTTGAACAATATTATACCATTTCTGAGGTAGGCATTCCCATGCTTAGACTGCAAGCAATTTAAATCATAAATTTCAGTCATGGCCACCAATCATACACCATGGATCCATGTCATCAGAATGCTACATAGCCACCAGGAATACACTGTGGATCTATGTACTGGGAAGCTCAAATTCAGACATAGCCACGAGACATACAAAGTGGATCTATGTGTCAATACAAATCATAAATACTCCATCACAGCCTGGACCACAAATGATGAGATCCAGGGTCTTCAATCCCGTCGTCCGTAAGTACGAATCTAACCATGTGATTACAGGTACTGAAGTCAAACATGGTAGAAACCACTTGATTACCAGTCATTGATGAAAACCATTAACAAGTGCGAGGGCAAACACCATTGATGTCAATGAATCCTAAGGTACACTAGTACAATCCAATGAATGCGAATAAATGAGCTGAAGTCAAACACTCGATGGAATCTCTCGATCAGGGACCAATGATGTGAATCCACTATCAAAAGTGAAGAAACTTGCCATTGAGGCATGGAGGCTCTAAGGTACTAAATGATTTCTAAGTCTTGTTCCCGGTTGATGAGTTGAAGTCAACAGGAAAAGACTCGTCATAGGAGGGCCTTGATGTATCCCCCATCAATGACATGAAATAAGTAACAGATTTAGGGTAGATCAAAGTATGAAAATGATTTGAAACTGACACAGGGAAGGCTGACATGGTAGAAATTGACAATTGCAGATGACCGACTTGATAGAGGGCTTGTTTGGACTTCTCTTGAACATATGAACGACACAACAATATTCTTGGCAGCATTGACTCAAGGACGACCCAAGATATGAACTTGCAGAAAATTAGATGAGATACAAATAGATTTCCCAACCCGGATATAATGATAAAGGGAGTGTCATGTTCAAGAGCGACTATTACTGCCACTAACACAAATACTGAGACACATTTATTTCCCAAATTTTGCCCCACCATTTATGGCAAGTACCTCTTTATTTTTACGCAAGATTGAGGAGGATAACATATGCTTGTTGATGTAAGCTCATCCTTTGGACGAGTCCCTTGGAGTATGTTTAACGAACCCTAAGAAGGAGTGCTTCGGTCCCATATGAGTATTTCGATGTTTGTTTAACGAGTCCAAAGATAGAAAACTCAAGGGATTTTCATGTTTTGAGAGTCTGAAAACACTTAAAGAGAAATCTCTCAGTTCCTTTTTCATAAATTAGTTCAATTATACCGAAAAGGTGATAACCGATAGCCCATCGAATCATTTTCTTCAAATACTTTTACGAGCGTGAAAAGAACAAGGTCGCTCAACAATCTTTTAGTTTTTGTGGAGCGTGAAAAGAGCTTAAATGATACTCCATGAGTTTCTCTTTTCGTGTTACCATGACGAGTACAAAAATATGACAAAAGTATACTTGATTACGTTCTCATTGGTTTTCAAGCACGGGAACGAACAAAGACCGAGCTCGAGGTTTTTCCTAAAAAACTTAAAAAGTATTTGTACATGTGACAAATATAAAAACAAATTCAGAAAAGTATCTGTATTCCACTGTACAAGCTCTTAGATCATTCATCTGCCAAAAAATACAACACTCAAAATACCATTAGGACTTTTGGTTTTAGGAAAAACGAATAAAAATAATATAAAAATTCAATAGGAATAATAAAAAGTGAATAAATATGGGTGAAAACCCTTTTTTACCATTTCATTGTTACTTTGCCAAAAACTTGTCCAAAAAACCTCTTTTTACCTCAAAATTCCTCTGTCGACTGTGGGAGGTATGAGCGACGATTCAACGAATGACTTTCGCCAACGTGGTAATCTCCTTGTCCTCTATCTTTTCGATTGATTGAATTTTATTTTCACTAGTTAAAAATTAGTTTTTGAGTCACTTTTTAAGGTCAGTAGGTGCACGCAGGCATTTCCACAGGTGGAGTATATTGGAACCTGCGGAAACCTATGGTTTTCGCAGGCGAGCTTTATTTCACCTGCGGAGATTCCGCACTGCATGTAAACTCTACCTGCGGCGGGCGAAAACTCAAAATTTCATATGTGTTTTAACCACTAAAACATTACCAAGGATGCAAGATAAAGATGCTAACTTCCTTCTCATGGCTCTACTACAGGTTTTGATCATTAGGATGTTGTAGTGGAGACGAAGAGAACACAAGGATGATGATTGCGTCGCCGGGAATAACCCGGGCACATTTAATGCCCTCCGACAATGCGGGCTCTTGAAATTCTTCAAGATTCAGGGCATGAGATCCCAAATGAGGTTGCTCGAGTACTTGGTCCACATGTGGGATTTGGATCAGTAGGTGTTCCATGTGGGAGTCCACACGCTCACCCTAGATATCGAGGATATCTATTTTCTGACGGGGTTGGCATGTTGTGGGTCCCATGTGACTTTGATAGGAGGCAGAGGTGGTGGTCTTCCTATGAGCGAGTATGTCCACCGATACTATGATCCTGAGGCTGAGAGACGCAAGGAAAAGGTTTCCATCATGGGTGTCTGGGATTTACCCCTCCGAACTATTATTTTTACCATTGCACGCATGGCGGGGAGTGCATCTCCTCACATGGCGCTCCAAAGTTATTTTCAGTATGTAGTGGAGTGCATGGAGCCCCATGTTTTTAATTGGTCAGACGGGGTTCTTCGCAGTATGAAGAAACAATTGACGAATTGAAAGAATGGGGAACTGAAGCAGTTCAGTTACAGATCTATTTTGGTGTCATTCTTCCTTGAGCGGGTTCCCCATCTGTGATTACAGGTAGAGTGGGGCCTGTCGGCCCCACGGGATCCAAGGATGAAGAGGTGGCGTGACCTCATGGCTCGACACATAGTGGGCCCCATCATCAATTACAATGACACATTCTTCGACTGGTTGAGGCCTCATATACCGATGATAAATGACTATGTGTATGCCAAATTGGATTTGAGAGGCAATCTAGACTTGCTTCTACCTGCAGATTCTCAGTGGGGGGATCTAGGTAAGAAGTACATTTTTGGTTTTATAATGTTTTTGTAAATTTTGATATATGAGATGTTTTTTATGTTTTTAATCCGAGGACTAATCAAAAATTCTTTTGAAAACATAGATGTAGGGCCACATCGGCCTCTAGGTACATCCCCTATCCAAATACGAGGGGAAGTAGCTCAGGCAGCAGGATGGGATGTTGGTGACTATGAGGTGATCAAACAGAACCTAGAGGGGTTGACTGCAGATGTCCCAGACATATCTATTGATGAGATCCCAAGACTTTATTAGCGCCATACTGTGGGCGTATCTGGTTCTATTAGTCGACTTCTCTATAGGGTAGCATGAGAAGTTGTATGTTATCATGAGCGACATCCGTGATTCTATTTTGTAGAAGCCATGGGCTTCATATTTTGATATTTTGGTCTTCAGACAAAACACATTTTTGTAAAAACTTTTATCATTATATATACATGAGGCTACTACCGGCTTACTCTACTTTATATACAAAATGTGGTTGGATTTATAAATGTCTCAAATGTGTGTCTAACACATAATTAGCTAATGCATCTATTAATGTATTTAGACATCTAGGAATGTGTTGATATTCAATATAATCAAAATAACATTCCAAGAGACGAATTCGTAAATATACCCTTAAAAAAGTAGGACTTCGGATAACATAGACATTACTTAACTGTAGTACTACTAGCTGCGAATCAATTCATACAACAAGATGATGGATTCCAAGTGAAATAGCATCTGTCAAAAATTTGATGACTGCACTATATTCCACGATATTGTTAGTTGCACGACCGAGACAGACACCGTGTAGACTGATTAGTTCGTTCGTAGGTGTGTAGATTTCCCAAGCAGTAGAAGCTAAGTTCTGAGTACTACGACTAACACCATCGACGAAGCCAATGTAGGGGAGTGAAGACACCGACATTTGGAAAGAAAACACAACGCAAGGTAAGCAGTTGGGGGTTGAAACCAAATAAAGAAAAAGCACACAAAAGTAGCACACAAGAGTATGATACAATAAAAATACAAGAACTCATGAAAATATGACCTAAGCATAGTACTTCTTTAAGTAAATCTCATTCCTAGGCTCACTCAAAGGAATGCCATCATAATATACTAACTCATAGGCTCCCTTCTCCAACACTCGTTTAACGATATAAGAGCCTCACCACATAGCCTCGAATTTTCCAACCCCTAGTAAATCACGATCGTGTTCGTAGAGGAGAACTAGATCACCCTCAGAGAAAACATGTGGCTTGACATGCTTGTCGTATTGGGATTTGACGCGTTTCTTCTAGGTTTCAATAACGAAGGTGGCATCACGACGGGTTTCATCTAATTACATCAGATACAACAAACGTTCTTCCTCGGCAGAGGTGTTTGGGAGACGTTCAACGACTAGCTTCAACGATGGTATATCACATTCAATTGGCAGGACAAATTCGATACCATACACTAATTGAAAAGGTGTAAACCCCATGGTAGACTTCACAGATGTCCGATAGGCCCATAATGCTGAAAACAACATCGTGTGCCAACTTGTCTTGTGAATTCTTATTATCCGTCGAAGCATAGTGATACGAACTTTTTTTATCACTTCAACTTGGCCATTGGCATGTGGATAGTAGGGGGTTGAGTTTTCATGTTGAAGACCCAACTTTTGGGTAAGCTCATACATCATGAAATTTTGAAAATGGCTACCGTGATTAGTGACAATAGCTTACGGGATTCCAAATCGCATGATGATATGATTGAATATGAATAGGGATGCAATTTTTCCAGTATTATCGAATGTAGGCATCGCCTCGGCCCACTTCTTGAAATAATCCATGGCTACGATGATGTATCCATGCCCCCCGGCCGAGTGAGGGTTTCATGTTATGAAATCAATGCCCCATTTTACGAAAGGACCAACAAAAACTATAGGGTGTAAAGGAGCGGGGTGAGATCTTATCTTGTTATTGTATGTTTGAAAAGCATGACATTTCTGAACGACAGTTATATAGCCTTTAAATAAAGAAGGCCATAAGTACCCTGCTCATAATATATTTTGGGCAGTGGCATACCTAAACATATAACCACCACATGCTCTAGAGTGGTAGTCATTCAAAGATTTCTCAGCCTCATTGAAGGTGAGACAACATCAGAAAATAGAGTCAACACCACGACGATAAAGAGTGTCACCGAGAATTATGTATTGACGAGCTTCATACCGTATGTGACGACTGTTTATAATAGAGAGGTCGGGCCGGAAAGTTTTAGTCTGGAGATAAATGATAATATCTCCATACCAAGTGTCATCATAACTGATCATAAAAAGGGATTCATCAGGTAAAGAATCATTTGCCACATTTTATGTTTCAGTGGAGGGAAGGTCACATATCAATTCGGCAAATAACAAAGATTTCTTAGACTTAGCATGTTCAAAATCTAAGTCGAACTCCTAGAGAATCACGATCCATTTGGAGTACTTTCCCCCTAGCAATTGGCATGTAAGTATATGCTACTTAGGGTTGCAATTAGAAATGACAGTGGTCTTGCGTAATAGGATATAGTGATGAAAACGTTGGTCATCTTGAACAACTGCCAAGGCTAGTTTTTCCACATGTAGGTATTTGGCTTCGGTAGTCATGAGACTCTGACTCAAATAATAAATTACATGCTCGTCATGCGAATCATCTTCTTGGACTAAAACCATGGCAATGGTAGAGTCCAAAGCGATGAGGTAGAGGAAATAATCTCGACTGTAATCTGGTGGGAAAAGAAGTGGTGTTCGTGTTAGGGCAAGTTTCAAAGCTTCGAAGGCTTTGTTGGCAGTCTCGTCCCGTACAAATTCAGAACCCTTCTTCAACAGTCGAGTAAATCCTAGTGTTAACTCAACGTAATTGGGAATGAAGCGACGTAAATTTTTTTCCTTCCCTTGCAAACTTTGGAGATGGCGTATTGTGGAAGGAGGAGGTAGATTAAGGATAGCCTCAACCTTCAAAGGGTCCACACTAATTCCATGAAGGGACACGATAAAACCCAGAAGTCGGTCGGACTTCACACACAATTTTTTTTTGTGTGGGTTTAAATGTATACGATAGTAACGACAACGAAGGAAAATGGCTCGGAGATGAGTCGGGTGATCTTGGCGATGCATGGAATGTGCTGGTAGATCATCGAGATATGGTTGCACGATGTGCTTGATATCGTGAAAAGAATAAGACATGGAACATTGAAAAGTCGCACCAACGTTCTTCAAACCAAAAGGTAGTTTCTGGTAGGCAAAGGTACCCCAAGGACAAATGAAAGCGATTTTGTGTTGATCCGCGAGTAAAATGTTAATCTGATTATAGCTGGAGAAACCATCCATTAAAGAGAATATTTCACTCCTAGCGCAATCGTCGACTATCTAGTCGAAGAAGGGGGTTGGAAAGTTTTCCTTAGGACAAGCTTTATTGATATACCTATAATCGACGCATACACGGATCATGCCTTGTTTTTTATTTACCAAAACTAGATTGGATACCCAATCAGTTAAATCCACAGGATAGATAAAGCCATCCTTGAGAAGTTTTTCAACTTCAAGCTTGATAGAGGCGTATTTACGAGTGTGGACTAAGAGAAGTCTCTAATGAATGGGTTTAGCGTTTGGATAGATCTTAATTTCATGCACAACGATATCGGGGTCAATACCCGACATCTCTTTGTAGCTCCAAGAAAAAACGTCACAAAACTCTTGAAAAATAGCTTTATAAGTGACGACTTCATCATCAGAACAAGCGGCTCCAGTGTGAACATTTTCGACGAGTCTAGGTTTAATGGATATGTCAAGAGGAATGGTGGGTGAAATATTACTCAGGTTCCCTTCATAAAGCACATCGTGTGTGGACTCGAGAATAGAGTAAACGACAACAACGACTGACGGATTCGAAATCCGTTGGTAACTCTCTAAGGTGTGTCGTTCGAGGAAGAGAATGGAATGATGATGTCAATCGTCCCATGGGGTGTCTTCCATGGACACAACTAACATGATCATCTCTTCCATAGGAAATATGACGTAAAATGTATCAGGGGATGAATCACCAAGAGAGGGACTATAAGGGGTTGCCAATTGAATGGTTTGATAAGCGAATTCAACCGGACTTAAGGGCATTTGTTCGCCATATCAAAGATAATCACCGAGGTTGGGTACTATCCATGGGTCATAAGATGTAGGGGTTTCGTGAATAGAGGTGTAAATCATGTTGATTGAGGTGACAAAAGGAGGTGGAATATCGGGCGATGGGATTGGGAGTGTACCCATCAAAGTGGAATCTTTTAGAAGACCCACATTGACATTCTTGTACTTGGGAGGTGTCTTCGAAATGAATGGTACGTTGCTAGTACGAGAATTGGAGTTAAAGAAGGCCATCTGGTCAACAATAACAACCTTTCCTTGGTGTGGGAAATGTAACACGCGGAAAAGTGTGGACACAATTGCACGCATGGAATCAATCCAGCTACGGCCAAGTAAGAGGTTATAGTCGAGAGGCGCATCAAAGACCTCGACCTCGACATTGACCGATTTTCCTTCCAATGTAATAGACAATGAGGGAAGAACACTGTAGGGTTTAAATCCAGAGCCAATGAAGGCCTTAAGTGTGTTGTGTGATTCAATGAGGGGTGGAGAGCCAATGGATTTCCAACAAGTAACAGACATAACGCACGCCGAGGCACCCTCGTCAATAACGGTTTTACAAATATTCTTGTTCTCTACGACAACTTGTATCTAAAACATTATCTGAGGAGGTAGCCTTGGAATGTGATCTTCCAGGTAAAATATTATCAAATTCGTATCCGTGGGATCAATTCCACCGATGGGCTTTAATAGTGCCTTCCATTGAGTGGGACAACTTTGAAGGACTTCGAGAGCTGACATCACAGAGGGTGCTTGTGCAATATCTTCTACAATACTGTAGTTTTGAGTAGCACACACATGAGGATTAAAGGAAGACTTTCGAACAATGCCCTTTGGAGGAGGGCAGAGGACTATATCGAGACCCGGTCATTCGAGATGAAGAGGGCCGTTGGGAGGTGAATTTGAGGGAGGAGGTTGAACCAACGACGGTGGTATATCTTCAACTTTATCCTTTGAGGGAGAGTAATCTTTGGCCCGAGTGGCGATAGAAATGTTGCTATTTTTTGAATCACCAGTACACATAAGGACATCCGAAGTGGTGGAAGGAGAGGGTTGTTCATGAATGAAAAATTGGGCCTGTTGTTGATAAGGGAAAGGTTGTGACAAAACGACGGGTGTGGGAGGCTTCGTGGTCCCTTGAAGGAACTTAGTGACCTCGGCACGTCTTGGAAAATATTTCGTGTAGTGATCATCACCACAAATAATGCAAGGATATCGGGGTTTACACTTATTCTTATCATCAACAGGTTACGTTTTGGATTTTTTGGATTGCGGATTATTATTTTTATCCTCCTTATTCCTACCCTTTCCTTTTTTAGATTTGTTTTTGCCAGCAAGGATAGATTGAATGTAATTAACCTTAGAAGTTTTTCCAGTGGAAGGAGTAGGAGTCAGAGCACTTTGGACATTAGAAGCAGTAGATTTGGGATTGGTGCGAGAGGTTGGCGTAGATTGAGGTTAAGCATGGAAGGTGCCAATCACACCATCAACAACATGAGAAACTACTGGGGTTTTTGAGGTAGCAGTGGTAGAAGGATGAGGAGCGTCAGGGAGCAAGTTGTAAAGAGTGCCCGTTTGCGAATAAACGAGATCTAGGTACTGAGAACGACTGATCGCCTGCTCTTCAGTGACAACTCCACCATGGAAATATCACGAGATATTTTATTCATGAATGATTTGGTGAACCATTCAGCAAATAACTGGTCAGGAAGGTCGAGTTTGATCAAATGTCGTCTTCGTCTCCACTCATGGATGTGATCGGAAATATGAGTGGCCGAATTTTTCTTAAAGGAACAAAAAATCTCGGTTTCTGTCTCATAGCAGATTGATAGTTGGTAATGTGTGAGAAAAGCCATGGTGAGGGTGTTGAAGTCATTAAAGAAGGCTCGTGGTAGTTCCATATAACACTTTGCATCCGAACCCGTGAGAGTTCATTGGAAGAGTCATAACCGAATGGAGTCGTCCATCAAAGAGTTGGACGAACACCAAAGGTGAAAATTCATAACATGGTTGTTTGGGTATTCTCCTTATTTATCGCCGAATTTGGGAATGTCGGAAGGTAACTTGGCCAGTATAACAATCCAATGGGGAGAATGTAAGATAGGGTCATTCAAGATTCTAGACAAGTCGGGTAGATCCAAAGTGGCCAAAAAGGGTAACTGTTTATTCACGTGAGGATACTGGTGACTTTGGGGAGGAAGTCTCATTGGTATACCAGTAGGACCGTAAGCAGTCTGCATGTAAGGTGAAGGTCCTAACAAATTCAAACATGGATGTGGAGGCATGTAGCCCATAGGGTTGTACTGATTAAGGTTGTTCCCTTTATAAGGGATACTAGAATGAATGTTCAAACCCCAAATGGGATTTGAAGAACCTAGGTATGACTGGCCCGAACTAGCGGGTATGAAAGAGCTAACTTGAGGATGTTTCCCCCCAGACGATTGTGGATTTCCCTAGATGAAAAGGTTCCAATATTGGGCTAGTGATCCTGGTATGTTCTTTCCATAGGGTGGGTTATAACCTCCAACCGGGGGTTTTCCTCCAAGTGAGGATTGTGTCCCAATTTGAGTTTGACACCCAAATTGAGTTTTCCCCTAGGGTTAGATTTCCCTCCAATGAGAATCTGATAACCAGAAGTGAAAGACTGTGTGGTTCCCCCAATTGGATGGGATCCACTTGGGCCAGATCCTCCAATAAAAGGCGGATAAGACCCTACAAAGAGGACCTGGGAAGGTGTCAGAACAAAACTAGAAGCAACATTGTACCCAGGAGGAATGAAAACTCCATGCTAATGGTAATTTTTCATTTGTAAGGATGACTCGACAGCTTTCAAATCATAGTGAACTCTCACTCCCGGGACCACGAGAGCACCTGCAAAGAAACTTTCTTGACACCATACCGATCTTTCCCACCATTCAAAAATATCTTAAAGAAGAAAGGGTGCAGGATTTCGCAAACTCACGGAGATTCTCCTACAGATAAGAAGAGTTTTGTGTGAATCCTTCGCTTCCACTTTGCTATTACAACTGCGAAGCACCTTTTTATGTAAATGGGTGGAACGATGGAGAAAATTGGCTGTGGAAAATGGGGTGGTTGGAGAGCACCACTAGGCGTGCTTCTGTGTTTCATTCAACATTCTATATTCAAGAAAAAAAAGAAATTTTTAGAATCCTCATTTGAATACGTTGTATTATAACACTCATTGTTTATTTGTTTTTCTATTTGGTGGATGAGATATTTTTTTACTAATTAATACAGGATTTGTAAGTATTGATTACGGAGGTAAGACAAATTACACGGACGAAAATAATATAAGATGGGTCAGTGATGCTAATTACATAGACCACCTGGGTGAGACAACAGGCATAGGGAATGTCACTGATGAGTATGGTGCTCATTTAACTAGTCTATGCTTCTTTCCAAAGCCTCTCAATAAGTCTTGCTGTCACTTTCCTGTGGATCCTCATGTGCCTTATCTCTTAATATTATGGTTTTTTGTTGGAAGTTACAATTACAGTGGATTTCAACCAATGCCAAGCTTCGCTATCTCTTTTGAGACAATGGGTATGTTGTATATGAGAAACATAACAATCGCAAATAGAGATCCAATTTATCATGAAAGAATATTGGATAGTTCTGGCACAGTGCTATACATTTGCTTGATCAGAACCTTGGAGTCTGTTGATCCTTTTATCTCTGCTATCGAATTGAGGAAGCTCCATGATGGCATGTATGGACAGGCTAAGCCAGGAACAATATTGGAAAACATATGGAGAAATGATGTTGGTGGTGGAGATTCGATAATTAGGTAAACATTTTGAACATTATATAGTTACCCCTGGTAATTGTCTAGCTAGCGGTGTTGATACTCATTGTAATTAGTTTATATCAATAAATTTATACTAGAAAATATATCTTTATACCATCGATACCATCTACTGAAAAGAACGTTTATATGGGAGAGCCAATTTTGATGCAGTACCGCTAGTTGTAATATTTTTTGTAATGATTGAACTGAATGGTTTTTTATGGTTAATTATGCAGGTATCCTCAAGAGAAATTTGACCGCATCTGGACACCATATGTACCTTTAAATTTCTCAAACTTAGACATTAGAAGGTTGCTTGTAAGTTCTGAGTCGACACTAATAAACAATACTAAACACCTTCCTCCACTTGTCATGCAAACAACATGGCTTTTAAACAGCTCGGAACTGGCTCAATTCTCTCCAGGACCGTTACCAGAAGGAGGGAGAAAATCATTACTGCTTTTGTATTTTGCAGAGATCGAGATTCTAGATTTGTCTGAATCCAGATCCTTTTATGTCACGATAAATGGTGAAAAAAGGTCTGAAACCATTACTCTGTCGCGGAATTATTCTGTTGTAGATGTCACTATCCTATCCAATCAAACAGACAATTTCCAGTTAGCCCTCGTCTCTACCTCCCCCCTGTTGTAATTTGAAAATGCGGAAACAAAAATTACCATAAGACAATCAATACACATGCAGACAAAGAACACAACAATTTACGTGGTTCACCCAAATGTTGGGCTACGTCCACCAAGCATAGGTATCAGTTATCTTATTATTCAGCTAATGGAGATTACAGTCGGGTCTCACTCCTCTCTGACACACACAGCCTCTACGGGCATACAAATTTATAGCAATATACACATTAAATGTAATCTCATCCATATTCTAACTTAGGCGCATTGGTTACAACCAACCCCAGTTTATAGGATCTGAAAACCTATTCATGGATGAATTGTTGTCACCGTTTCCAACAATCTCCACCTTGACAATAATTAACCTGATACCTTTCTCTTGCTTCTGTTCATCACCTTTTCTGCAAGCCAAGAGAAGCCAAGCACCATTGTAGCTTCTCTAACAGTACTGGTTTTGTGAACATGTTTGCACAGTTCTCTTTTGTATGCACTTTTTCAAGAGAGACTCCAGCTTCATCGATGACCTGTCTTACAAAATGGTACTTGATAGGTATATGTTTTGTTTTACTGTGATAGGATGGATTCTTAGCCAAGTGAATAGCACTTTGACTATCACAAAGTAACTTTACTTTGTCCTGTATCCTTCCAAACTCACCAAACAAACCTTT
>ML794264.1:61616-71894 GCA_009831015.1 Picea engelmannii
CATCCTAATAGCATTTAAACATTCATTAAATTCACATTCTCACAATATGTCGCATCATATACATCATCATCAATAACATTTAAACATTCGTAAAATTTACATTCACATAATAGATCGCATTACATACATCATCATCAATAACACTTGAACATTCATAAAATTTACATTCACATAATATATCACATTACATACATCATCATCAATAACATTTAATCATTCATAAAAGTTCATACATTTAAAGTTTAGGTGTATCACTTAATAGTTTCATTGTGACTAAAAAAATAAAGTATATAGGCCTCAGGAAATCCTGGTTGTCTAAGTCAAAAGGTGGTGTTACATACACCCAACCTTTGAGAAACATTTTCTCGAGGTGGTAAAAAAAGTGAGGGATAGTCTCGTCGTAGTGTCTCGGCATCCTCCCAAGTAGCAGATCCTAGACTATACTTGTCCCACTGGACCTTAACTTGGTCTACCAGATGGTTCCTGAGCTGTCGGACTCTACGATCCAATATGCATAACGGTTCTACCGTGAGGGTTCCCACGTTCGATACCTGCAATTCCTTCCAATTTAGTTTATGTGATTCATCAGCAACATAATGACGTAAAACATATACATGAAATACATTATGAGTTTTATGCAAGTGGGGTGGCAGTACGAGACAATATGAAACGGGTCCAATTTTCTCTTGGATCATGATATCACAAGGGAATGATTCAATTGGTTTCCAAAATCAGGATGATCAAGGAAGGTTACTCTCCTTCCTCCACCGAAAACAACATAAGTTGCTCCCTTCGCACTGAGCTCAAGGCTTCCATAGGTTTATCAGGTACCTTCCCAACTGGGTTTCGTCTACACAAGGGAGCCCCTTCTCTATTAAACAATACCTCAGGGACCTCCCCTTACCAGTGCCAGTTTATTCCCAGTAAGTACCAAGATGTAGCCCTCTAACGCTCCAGTCTGGATTCATGTCTTCTCTTTTTTAGGGTGATCATCAATAATTTGGATGAGATTCCTATTTTCTTCAAGGAAATCTCTAAAATTTCTTCTCTTTCCCAAATATGTGTGACTGAACTCCTTGTTCATTGCACCATCTATTTGTGAGTCTACAACTCAACAAATCTTCCAAGCTTTTCGGTGCTCATTTATTGTTGCTGCAAGCTGTTTATCTCTCTCCCATTTTCATCCATGTGTGCCTCTCACATGTTTGCCCCATTTTCACTTGGTATTGTTTTTCCACCTTTGGTCTCTTCCTCCTCCAATCCTTGGGATTCTCGTGACTTCTATCGGAAGCAACCTCTA
The DNA here is from genome assembly GCA_009831015.1 of Picea engelmannii. Lineage (NCBI taxonomy): Eukaryota > Viridiplantae > Streptophyta > Pinopsida > Pinales > Pinaceae > Picea > Picea engelmannii. The sequence continues at coordinate 62,917 of ML794264.1, forward strand.
GTTAGGTATCCAAATTTTGAAGGGGAAATCCAAGGATGTACTTCTGTCAAATTTTCAATTAACCCCTACCTCTTCAAGGGATCATATATGTTAGTAGTATTAACAACCTCAACCACCAATCTTGTCTCTTCATAACTTCTCGTGTGGCTCTAAGCAGGTTCAATTATGTTGGCAGGTGTTCATTTATGTTTTGCAGGTATAAGATGGATTGTTAATCAAGCTTCCATTTTCTTAACTAGAACATCTTAGCTCCACCTCACCAGTCCAATTCATCAATTCTACTTGTTATATCATGGCCAATACTCTCAAGGAGTTTCCCTCTTAGTCATTTGCTTGGTATTGTTCATTAATCAAAACATAATTACAAGATTCATAAACATAATCATATGAAGTCTTAGCACAATTACAATTATGGGGGAAAAAATGTGTTGCATTCCCCTCCCACTTAAAGAAACACCATCCTCGATGTTTAAAACACCATATATACATATACACACTTATACAAAAAACAAAAGCGGCTATGCCAATATCATGGCATCCTCCAGCTCCCATGTAGCCTCATCTGCTCCAAAGTGATTCCATTTCACCTTGACTCGCACGATGACTCAGTTTCAGAGCATTGTTTCTCTCTTGTCCATGATGCACTATGGTTCAGGCTTGAACTCTCCCTCTGGTTCCACCTGTATCACAATCCAATCAATGACATGATTAGGATCATGAACCTATTTATTTAATAAATACACATGGAAAACATTATTATCTCTAATTGTAGGTGGTAATGCAAGTCTCTATGCTACTAGTCCCACTCTTTCCATAACTTCAAATGGTCCACAGTATCAGGGTGATAACTTAGCACATGTCCCCATTATTAGGGAACTCCTTTTTTGTTTTACTCATGATATACATGATCTCGCACACATGTCCCCATTCCCAGGGAACTCCTTTTTTGTTTTACTTGGATATGTACATGATCTCCCACTTTGAAATCTTTGTGAGTCCTCTTGCTATCTGTATAGCTCTTTTGTTTGTCTTGAGCTATTTTTAGATTCTACCTTATCTTAGTCATTGCCTACTCCATATATTTTAGTAGCTCTAGTCCAAGTGTGATTTTATCCATTGGACTGTCCCAACTAATTGGAACTCTACATTTCCTTCCATACATAACCTCAGATTGACTCATCTTCAATGATTCCTGATAACCATTGTTATAGGAAAAATCTACCAATGGCATATACTCTTCCCATTTATTGGGAGGATGCATAACATGCATCCTTAACATGTCCTCTAACACTCTATTTACTCTTGCGGTCTGACCATCCATTTGAGGATGGAAGGATGTGCTGAAATACAATTGTGTTCCCAAGCCGAAAAACAAACTTTTCCAAAAACTTGAGGTGAAATTGGAATCTCTATCCAATATTATGGTCTTGGGCAGACCATGTAACCTAAAACTTTCTTTCAAAAAAATATTAGCAACATCTATGGACTTAAAAGTAGATTTCATAGGGATGAAGTGAGCTTCCTTGCTCAGTTTATGCACCACTACAATGATTGCATCATGTTTCTTAATTGTTATTGGAAAACCAGTAATAAAATCCATGGAGATTGTCTTCCATTTCTGTTCTAGAATTTGCAGAGGCTGCAACAACCCTATTGGATGCTTGTGCTCAACCTTCACCTGTTGACATTCCAAATACTTGGCAACATATTCAGCAATGTCCTGCTTCATCCCAGGACAGTAATACAATTTCCTTACTGTTGTGATCATCTTTTGGTAACCTGGGCGACCCACATAAGTTCCCCTATGGAACTCATCCATAATCAATCTCAAGTCCATTGACTTTGACACATATAGCCTGTTGTTATATGATAGAAACTCATCAGCTATATGTTGGTATCCTACATATTTCTTCTCTCTGGTTTCTTGATGTAACCCTTCTTTCACATGGTTGAATAACTCATCTTCTTACAAGGGGGTTTTAATCATCTACTTGATGTCATATTCTCCTACACTTTTTGTTGCTAAGTGTATAGCCTGTACAGTTCGACTGAGTGCATTTGCCACTTTGTTCTCTTTCCATTTGATGTGTTTGATTTCAAAATCAAACTCTCCAATTAGAGCCATCCACTTGGCCTATCTAGCATTCAATATTGGTTGGTAGAACAAATAATTTAGTCCACAGTGGTTTGTCATCAAGACAAACCTCCTTCCCAGCAAGTAATGCCTCCACAACTTCAATGCATGTACAATTGCTGCAATTTCAAGATCATGGGTAACATAATTTTTCTCATGTTCATTTAGTTTTCTTGACTCATAACAAATCACTTTCTCTTCTCGCATAATAAATCCACCGAGTCCTTATTTGCAAGAATCAGTGAAAACCAAGAAATCCTTTTCAAAGTCAGCAATCTTCAGAATAAGGGCATTAGTCAAAATATGCTTCAACTACTAAAAATTGGCGTCACACTTGAGTGACCATACAAATTTATTCCCCTTCTTTTGTAATGTGGTAATGGGATTACCAATATTAGAAAATCCTTTTATGAACCTTCTATAATACCTGGCCAATCCCATGAAAGATATTACTTCTATCACATTCCTAGGGGCAGGCCAATCCATGACTGCCTTGATCTTTTCGAGATCTACTACCACTCCCTGTACTGAGATTATGTGGCCTAAATACTAGATTTCTTTTTGAAAGAAATCACCACACTTGATCATTTATCATAAATCTAGTGCTCTCTCAACACCTGTAATACCATCTTGAGATGTCCTTCATGCCCTTCTTTAGTCTTGGAATACACCAAAATGTTATCCACAAACACTAAGACAAACTTGTCTAAATACTTGTTGAGCATTCTATTCATCAAACACATGAAAGTAGTTGGTGCATTGGTGAGTCCAAATGGTACCACTAAAAACTCATAGTGTCTGTATCTCATTCTAAATGTTGTCTTGTGGATGTATTCATCCTTAATCATGACTTGATGATATCCAAACCTTAAGTCAATCTTTGAGAATACTGCAACTCCCTTGAGATGATCAAAGAGATCATCAATCCTAGGTAATGGATACTTATTCTTGATGGTCATCTTATTTGACTACCTATAGTAAATACATAGTCTCAAGGTACCATCCTTATTCTTTACTAACAAGGATCGTGCTCCCCATGAAGATACACTCGACATGATGTAACCTTTTTCTAGCATTTCCTTCAAATGTACCTTAAGCTCCGCCATTTTAGGTGTATTCATTATGTAGGGTACCTTTGATGATGACACTGCTCTAGGTATAAGGTCTGTTGTGTCCTTTTCATCACTCCAATGAGCAAAATAAGGGCACCTGCAAGTCTAGTTGGGCCTGCTAGACAGGACAGAGGTTAGTGTATGAATCAAATGACTCAATCACATGAAATAAACAAACAACTAAGCTAAAAACAATTAAATAAATAACTAAAGAAATGAAACTAAAATGCATAAGGAAATTAGAACCAAAATCAATCAAACAATTGACCAATATTCATGCCACCAATAGAGAAATTGTATTAGTGGGCAAACACCAAAGAGAAAAGGGGACTTATGGATCCCGTCTTCCTCCTAGGGAGGGCTCTTGAGTCCCCTATGTGAGAGATCTTCTTACAAATGGAAAACTAGAAAGTAAATGGTGAAGAAATCCAAGCTTATTCCCTCAAGAGGTGAGGTGAATAGCTTAATGAGATGATGCTAGTATGCTCCAAGAAGGAATGAGGTTTCGTGTAGGAGAATAGAGGCAGCATAACAATAAAATGAGATTATTGAACTCATAGTGCACCCATGGCCTCTTTCTATAGCAAATCTTTGAGGCATTATCCAACCGGTCTTTAGTGTGAACAAGGGGCCTTTAGGGAACCCTTAGGTCTTTGACCAACCCCCCACTCAGATTCAGCTCGAATTTGAGGGTCAAATCGACTTTGGAGATGAACTAGAAGTGGGTGAGGGGCCGACAAGAACCATAAATGAATTGTTCACAGGAGTGTGCATCTTTTATCGTACATAGTCATGCATCGGGTGCATGTGCGCTCTTTTGGCTTCTTTGGCCTATGCACGTGCGTGAACTTCCTGTAGTGTTTCTGCGCATGTCAATTTTATAACCAATTGTATATTTTGTGCCTTTTGGAGATGCATTTTTGGGGTTGTAGGCGAATTAATAGGTGTTTGGAGATATTGGATTCCCATGACCATTTGCGGATGAAATTTCAGTGATAACATATGCCCCCTGATGTGTGAGGTTAGGAGCATACGTATAGTTGAAATACATTAATGTTTATTCTATTAAGAGTACCATTGTAAGAAAGAGTGTTGATAGGAACTGCAAGAGCGATCCGTCGGAAGGAGAGGGAAACTGTGGGACCCAAACATTTCTCTAGGTGTGGGAAAATAAAAGTTGTATACAAACGAGGTGGGCATGCCCCATGCTCGTGTCATGTAAATCAAATATGTAAGACAATAACTGAAGTTGTATGCTGATGTAGATAATTGCAGCACCCTCCGGGGTGGTTTGATAATGGTAGATGACGATGTCGATGGTGAACATACTATGAAAAGAGGTGATGACACCTGTAAGAAGTGTCGATGACTCGTAGGCATTGATGGCCCAAGAAATTCATAGGTCTTTAGCTAGTATAAAACAACTGCAATAGTCACAAAATAAGACCCATCGTAACATGAGATTGTGTTGAATTCAAATGTTAAGGGGGTCAACGACAATAGAGATTAATTATGGTGCTCTCTGTTCCATCTGAGACTCCTCATTGTAAAGGTAATGATAGTCAACATACTATCGCCCTTCTAGAAATTGTGTTGATGTCGACAGAGAGGGAGACACGACTCCAAGAATCAAGAGGGCTTCATGAAATTCACTGGATAAGATCAAGAAATGATAAGGAGCATGGACGAAGTCAAGATGCGGTGAGACTCAAGACTGCCCTTGGTTGGGGATATATATGAAGTATGAGTGGAAACAATCGTGAAATTGGGTCTAACGTCAGGGGGATGACTAGACGTGGGTTAAATTGTGCCAGAGGCATGAAAAAGTGGAAAAACTTAGAGATCAGAGTTACATGGACTATGGGATACTTGGGTTTTATGGACGATGTCAACAGGAGTAGTAGATAATGAATGCCCCAACCAAGGGTGACAAAGGTTGCTTTGCCGGGAAAAGAAGGTCACCAAGGGAGACAATAAAAAGCTATGTAAATGCTGGAAATAAGGGCTTTTTACAACGACCAAATAAATAAAGAATGATTTGGGCTGAGTGTAAAAATATAGAAATGGGTGCACCAGTGCAAGATGGCTTGGCCTGTGAGGGCACAAGTTGCGTGGAGAACTGGAGGAGGGTGGAGGCCCCATGGGTGGGTTTTTGTATGAGGTAGATGAATGAAGGAAAATTCAGAGATGGGAAAACTAATTGTGGATGAAATGGAGGGTAAATGATATTGCAGAGGCGCAGTTAAATGAGAACCGTAAGGAGATATCCTGGGAGTCCATTGGGAAAGCTAGCATAGTGAGGAGAAGGAGTATGTGGCTGATTCTTGAACATGCGTAAGACTATCGAGACTCCCATTGTCACATACCCACTACCAAAAATCAAAATTTTTGGTTGATTTCTCAATAGTGAGAATCCCTGAAGCTTGCATCAGCGAAATGCCAACCCTGAGCAACGGGTCTTTCATTCGCCTATACGGCTCTCTACACCTAACCGTGGTCTTCCCCTGATGACAATTTCAGGTTTTCGGGGTTTTTTCCTTTCTAATGTCAAGGGTTCCTATGCCCTCGATTCTTTGATCTCCGACGAGCTCTCTTCCGGCCTTAGCCCCTCCGGGCAATGGCCTGGTCCACATGATCATGCTCACGAGACCACAACCATTCCTCCTCATCGGGGTTTTGACACTCATGATGTCCCAACAATTTGGTTCACCGATCCCCGAATCTTGATACGCTCCTCTGCTGCCTTAGCCTCCCAGGCTAAGTCTTTAGTCCACGTGACCTCTATCTCACAAGACCGCAACCTTGTCCCCCATTAGGGTTTCGGACTTTCCTATGTCGAAATGAAAACGTCCCCAGGACTCGCGATTCCTCGAATCCCGACGCGCCCTTTACGCGCTAGCTCTCCTAGATAGGCTCCTAGCTCACACAACCACGATCCCCGTGACTGCAGTCTTATCCCTCGTCAGGGATACGGGGTTTTCAATGCCAAATGTATGGGCTCACGGGATTCCCGATCCTTCGAATCCCATCTTCCCACTATGCTGACAGCTGGCTCCCACTCATCGGGGTTTCGAGTGTCGCGATTCCAAAATGCATAAACAAATTTTCATCAGGATTCTCGATATCCCGATGACACAAACGCCGATCAACAACTTCCTTTCGGGACTTTCCCCGACGATGCCGATTGCTGCCACACGTCTTCTTTTGATGGATGGTCCCTATTTCTCCGGGATTTCGAGACTTGTGATGTCCTCATTCTCACGGCCTCAGGAACTCCGATTTCCCGACGCTGAATATCCCGATTCTCTACGGATTCTGGACACCTGTCTCTCTAAATGGACAGCTCGAATTTTGCCGGGGTTTTCACTTCGGACTTCCCCGATCTCTTGTCCACGGGAATGTCGATATCCCGACTCCCGACGGTTGCTACCTGTCCCAATCAGATGGACGACTCTGATTGTATCGGGGGTTTCGCTATGGATTTCCTCGCCCTCTTGCTCACAGAACTCCCGATTTGCCAACTATCTTCAGATCTCCACCACGTGTCTCACCCTGATGGACGGTCCAGATCTGATCTCGCTATTTCGAGACTTATAGCGTCCTAATTCCCTCGACCTTAGGATCTCCGATATCCTGATGGTAGACCCTGGACGGTTCCTGTCTGATCCGACGGATGATGGGTAATTGAACCAAGACCTAACGGTCTAGATCTGTTCTTCCTGCGCACACTCCAGAGACTAAACTCCGAGCATCCTAACCCGATCCAACGACCGATGGGATTTTTGAATGAGATCCAATAGCTCAGATTGCCCCACCTTGTGCATTCTTCCACTACTTCATGGATGTTGAAAGATCAACGGTCCAAATGTTCTCATGGACCTTGGGAAACCTATGATCCCGATTTCCTCGCTATTCACGAAAAAAAGGAGCAAGGGGTGTAACGCTCTTACTACTTCCGTCGGTCTGATGGTCGTGAATGACCATGGGTCTTCCGATAGGATCTCATTCATCGATTCGTTACTTATCCCTACGCTGATACTTCAGAGTCTTAAGAGGGTCATTCCTCCTTGTACAGGGTTATTAAGACTTACGCGTTCAAGTCCTTTTTCTGGGTTCTTGGTGAACCTTTTCTAAGGAGGGAAAGTCTCTGTGACGAGATCTATTCCGGGGCCTCCCTAGAAACAGACAAGGGTAAACAGCTTCCCGAGAATGGCTGGAGGCCTAACTTAGTTCAACCTAGGCATACTTAGATTCGTTTATCAACATAAGCCAAGTGTAGTCTTTCTGTTATAAGCATATATCTAACATTACATATCAAAATGCTGCACAAACATTCTTATACTATAATTGTTCACAATTTCACAGTTCTATGATCATATATATATATATATATATCAGTCTATGAATTTCAAGATGCAATATGTAAAACACTTATCAGAAATAACTTCAGAAGTGGGTGTGACTACTGAGAGGGGTGCTTGTTTCCACCCAACCGTAGGCGTAGCGACTCCCAGCGGATTTACCACTAGCCACCCCCAAGATGAGACCACGATGCCGTGAGACTGCGTCTCTCCATCTGCCAGTGACTAGGAGCGAAGGTTGCAATCCTCCCTCTCTGCTATCACTCACTCTGCGTAATGCCAGATTTCCCCTCGCGTCTTCCCTCTCAATCGCTTCTGCCATACGCCTTATCCTCTCGCGAGGTTGCGTGCGGCGTGATTACCCTCACACTGGTCAGTCATGATGGCTCTACGGATAGGCGGTTCACCTCCCCATCCCTCATCAAGCCATCAACCTACCAGCCTGCAAGGCATTAAATTCAGGGCCAGTGAGCCGCTTTTGGTTCTCTGGGCCAGTGGAGTCCAAATACAGTATTTTATTCTCGGTGGAAGTTAACGCCCCCTTTCCAGGTGCCCTCCACCGCCATCATGGTCTCTTTTCTGCACATCCCCTCTCAACAGTCCTACAATAAGTTCAAAATGTCATTCACATTTATTGACCTTTTCCTCAAGGTCCATTTACATCACATATTCACATTTATGAGTTTGCCATAGTTCTTGGCCATTCCAGTTATATTTACAAGATGGGGGAAATAGGGTGTTACAATTCCCTCCCCCTTAAAAGGAACATCATCCTCGATGTTCTTAGCTACTAACATGATTTGCATGTACAGAAGTAAACAAAATCGGATATGCCTGTCTCATGGCATCCTCTATTTCCCATGTAGCCTCATCTGGACCAAAATGTTTCCACTACAACTTGACCTGTGCAATGGTTCTGTTCCAGAGCGGGGTTTCCTTTCTGTCCAATATGCATTGGGGTTCTGGTATAAATTCTCCCTCCGGTTCCACCTGGATCACAGACCAGTCAATTATATGATTAGCATCATGTACATATTTCTTCAATAATGAAACATGGAAAACATTATGTGTTTTTACTGTGGGAGGAAGTGCTAGCCGATAGGCTACATGTCCCACTCTATCTAGAACCTCAAAGGGTCCACAATACCGAGGTGCCAATTTGGCACAAGCTCCCATTTTCAAGGAACTCCCTCTGGGCTTAATTCTAAGATATACATGGTCTCCCATTTTGAACTCTCTTGGAGTTCTCTTTTGATCAGCATAACTTTTCTGTCGGTTCTGAGCGACCTTTAGATTTTGTTTTATCTGAGTCACTTGCTGTTCCATTTCTTTCAACATGTCGGGTCCAAAAGAAATCCTATTTACAGGATT
>ML794264.1:78504-100255 GCA_009831015.1 Picea engelmannii
CCTGCAATAAGTTCAAAATGTCATTCACATTTATTGACCTTTTCCTCAAGGTCCATTTACATCACATATTCACATTTATGAGTTTGCCATAGTTCTTGGCCAGTCCAGTTATATTTACAAGCTGGGGGAAACAGGGTGTTACACGCATCCCTAGGGGGTGAGAGCGGCATGAGTGTCAAAGTGCCAAAGGGGACTATGAATGGGACAACTCATGTAGGGGGGGAGTACTACCGAGTGACAATACTGAAATGTAGCAAAGGTGATAGTACTGCAAAGCCGGATGTGAGGATACTACAGGAAAATGTCGGAGGGTGTGACTGGGAGATGCAATTGATATTTAGAGGGAATGATTACATACCAGTGTAGATCATTTACCTGAAGGGGTTGTGCTAGTTTGTGATGACCAAGTACCTGCACACATGAAAACAAAATACCCGATGTGAACAATATCTAAAGATAAAGAACATATAACAACTATTTGATAATTTTGAACATGAGGATGCGTACCTAGGCGTGATGTGAGAAAAATGCTTCCCCGGGGGCCGAGGATGGATGGTGACTTGGGGAATGTGACTGTGTAGGTGTCGGGATCCTGATCTCATGGCTGAAGATGGATCAAAAAATGGATGCTTTGAGCTCCTGTACAAAAAAATGAAAGTGGGGAAAAGGGCTTAGATATGGACGGTGGACCCATAATTCCATCCCAGTTGCATCAACATTATGGGCGATCGAGCGATAGTTTGGTGGGAGGACATGGAACTCCCCTTTTCCTGAGGACTGATGAAGAAATATAATGAATTACATTCATGGGAGCATTGGTAAGGAGTGCTAGAGGAATCTCAAGAAAATATGTGTGGCACTCCGCGGCTAATGTGTGGCGGAAATATGGGATAGATGGGCAATGATGAGTGTAATGCCCATATTCTGTGCATATAGCACAGGTGAAATTGGTTCGTATATTTTTTTTGCATGTGGTTGATGAATCCGTAGTAGCGTGGGATGTACTTGGTGGAGTGGCAAGTAAAAGGGATGCTTGAGGAAGCTGGATAAAATTGCCTAGCTTGGGAAGAGAAGGACATTTGTGAGTGGGGTATCCTTTTCTTTCACATAAGGCGCAAGGGAGTTGAACTCGGAGAGGTAGTGGAGTGATGGACTCTTTCTTCTTCCATATGCCCCCAGTTGTAGCAGTGGTGTTGGTGATTGGGGGTGAGGGTGGTGTGGAAGGAGTTAGTATTGGGATATGCATCGGGATTCCCTTTGACTGAGGAGGGAGGGATGGTTGAGGAACCATCTTGGGTGGATGTAGATACCATACAGGAATGGCGAGTACCATGTTCGGAAGGGTAAGCATTGCGGCTACCCATAATTCTTTGACTCCGAGTGGGGGGTAGAAAAATGGAATTTGGGTGATGGCCTAGGGGACTGTCTCCCAAACTGGGATTTTCCCTTGGAGGGGGTGAAGATCCATGATAAGTGGTGCGGTAGTGCTCTCAGGGAACTCCTGAGATAGTATTTCTTCAACTAGTGGAACTTTGATATGGGGAGGGGACTTAGTGACGAGAGTCTTGTATCCGATGTATGTTCCTTTAGAGGAAACTACACACACTTGTGCTGAAAAAGATGGGTTTAGGAACGATGGTGCTCCGTGATAAGTTCCCAACATGGATGGGTCTTGGAATAATCCAAGGCCAATGTTGACAACTGGAAAATCATCCGAGCTAACATGGACAAGAGGGAGGATGTTATCAATGTTGGCAGAATGGTTAGGCTCATAATATGTAAGTTGGTCAATGGTGACAATCTTCCCATTATGGGGGAACATCATCGTACGAAACAGAGAAGAGGTGACCGCCTTCATAGAATACATGTAGCTGCATCCGAAAAAGATATTGTAATAAATCTGGGCATCGATAACTTCAATTTCAATGAGGATGGTTTTTCCCCCAAGTTCTATGGGGATATTTTGACAAAGCCCTACGGAAGATGTTGGTCGACCACCGTAAGCTCGAAGGGTGATGGCAGAGGGTACTAGCTCAGGGGAGCCAATTTTCTACCATACGTGTTTAGACATGATGCATGTGGGTGCATCTTTGTCGATGATACACAAATAAACTGTGGTGTTCCATATCTTAACTAGTATCTGGAAGGATACTTGGGCGGGAAGACGTGGTTCTCCACTATATGAATCAAATGTGATCAGCTGCGTGTCAGCTGGGTTGACTACCCCCAAGGAAGAAAGCAAGGATTTTCGCTGTGATGGACAGGTTTGGAGGACCTCCAACACAGACATCGCTATGGGAGACTAGGCTAAGTCATCAACCAAACTATAATTATGAGCAACCCTACCATGAGGGTTATGCACATTCTGTCGTAAAGGCATACATGGTATGTGAGGAATGGGTTCTGCGTTAGGATGTGGAATCATCAATGGTTGTCCTGTAGTAGCTGGAAGTGTTTCTGTGGTGGTTGGGGTAGAGTCGGGACGAATACCTTATTGAAGGTTACAGGTTTGCAGAAGAATTTACTTGCTTGTGAGGAGGACACTACGATCAACTAGATTCTCGGGTTGAGTGGCACCCGGGTTTGGATATTGCCCCATTTGTTGTGGGGCAAGGTTGATCACTTGTTGGGTGTTCATCACACCTTGGTATGGTATGGGGTTTTGCAAAATAGCTGGAGGCAATGGTTGCAAATACTTTTGTGGGGCCTGTTGAGGGGCAGGTGATGCGGCCCTGTGATTTCATGGATGCCCTCATCTATTGGAGATCAGAAATTTGGGGGAAATGATGAGTATAATGTCCATACTCACCACATACATCACAAGGGAAGTTAGTCTGACGATTGTTGCTCTTCCCTTGTCGTGGCTTATTTTTATTGGTACCCCCTTGGGGGTCTTGGTATTGGTTTCCCCCAACGGGATGGTTGTGGGGGTCATTCCCTCCTGGTCCTGGATTGTCATTGTTTCAGTTTTTTCCTTTCTTATTATGAGTCATATTGGTCATATTCAACTGTTTAAATGTATGAATCTATTGAATGGGAAAGGGATGAACAAAGTTGACGCCGACATGTGGTTGTCCCGGTGGAGGATTAACTGGTTGGGGAGGACCAGGAAATGGGAAATATGGATTGTTCTGTGGATAGGATCCATATGGAATATATAAAGTAGAGGTACTTCCACTACTACTAGGGTTATATCCAATGGTTGGTGGTGGACCCATGCTAGATTGAGAGACCGGATACGACATGGGTACCGGTGGGGGTGCCCCCAATGATTGAGGGGGAACAACGGGATATGAATGTTGGTAAAGGGGAGGAGGGTAATAAGATGGACCTTCATATATAGGAGGATATTGGGGTGTACCATACATAGGTGGTGGTTGGATGTACGGATTGTGGTGTGTTATGGTACCAATCAATCCATCCACCGTGTGAGACATGCCAGGTTTGTCCTGGCTGAATGGTACGAGTCTCGGGGCGTCAGGTAGTACTCTGTATAAGTAACATGACTGAGCATAAATGAGGTCGTACTATTGAGCCTTGCTGATGGCTTCCTCTTCAGTTTGGGGGAAGGTGGAGGCCACATATTTGGAAAGGATAGAGACGAGTGATCATAGAAACCAATCGAGGCATTGTGCTTTGGTGGTTTCTTCTTTGCATAAACTATGTTGTCGACGCCATTCGTGAATGTGGTCAGTGATGTGTGTGGCTGAGGATTTTTTACACTTAGAGAGCAGTTCTAGACCATTGTCATGACGAACTGGTAGTTGAAATAAGGTCAAAAATGTTTTGGCCAATGATTCAAAAGTCACATGGGACCCGGATTTCTCGTCCACGTACCATTTGGCTGATGGTCCTGTGAGTGTGCGCTGAAATAACCTTAATCGGACGGAGTTGTCAATGATGTTGTTGGAAGAGCACCATAAGTGGAAGGTCATGATATGGTTGGCAAGATATTCTCCCGCCTTTCCTTCAAACTTGGGAATGTCTAAAGGTAGTTTAGTAGGCATAGCAGACCATGTGGGGTCATGCAATATAGGGTCATTTTTTATTTTACTCAAATCAGGTATGTTGAGGGAGGCCAAATATGGCATGTGGAGTGGCGGTGGAGGATTAGTTCCAACCATGGTGTGAGTAGGTTGTATACCTGACCCTTGAAGGGGGTTAGGTGGGGTTGTACTTCCTCCTTGAGAAGATGTTTTCCCCCCGCTTCCTTGTAAAGGAGATCTAGTAGATGGTTGGCCTTGGGAATTGGACCCAAGTAAAGTGGAACCAAGAAAATTTTATCCCAAAATAGTAGCACTCACAGGGGTGTGAGATGGTTGAGCCGGTGAGTTGGTGAGACTAGGCACTCCTCCTAAGATAGGAGGAAGATTTTGCAAGCGTTTCGAACAACGGGGATTCTGTGGGTCCCCTATGATGTCCAACTAGCAAAGTGAATGTGTGCAAGTGGTGATGAGAGCAAGAGATGAACAAGAGACTTGTATTATTTGGACCTTCACAATATATGTCACAATCGTATGTAATTTACAAGAGCATCATACGTAAATCAAATTGAAAAGAAGCATTCATGTGGGTAGGTGGATTTTGTCCACGTGGGAGAACAAAGAAAACAAATGCTCGTGTCCTAAAAATACGTAACGTCCTTCCTCTCAAATAACACTAGACCTTCCAATAGCACTTAATAGTGGGGTTTGAAGCCACCGGAAGAGGAACTAGTGAAGGATGAAACAATCAGTTATAATGAGTGGTAGAGGGTGCATATCTTGAAAGATGTGGCAATATTTCCCAATAGCCAAACATAATCCGATCAAAGTGAAATTGTAGCCCACAATTTCCACCTGGGTAGATGTCCTAAAATTTGGCCACTAGGTACCTCGGTCAAAGTGCAACATTTAGATTTTTGGCTTCATAAATGGGTCACAGGCTAGATCCCTTCCAAGAGGTGGGTGCCTTAAGGGGGGACGCACAGAACAACAAGACCTCGGCCTTCAACCCTTCATGGGTATCTCCCTACCTTACAGTGTTAGGAACACTTGACTTGGAGGATTTAAAAGTTCACTATTTGTCAACTTCTAATGTTTGAAGATGTCAGAACGAGATAACGAGGGGTTATTTGGATGCCTACCCCCGAGATCCTACCTAGACTAAAAAAATATTTTGGCACCTCCTGTGGAGGAAAACTTAGTGAGTTTTTAGAAACTTTTAGATGTGGTTGGTTGACAGATTGGGGGTGTGAATCAATCTCGTTTGAATTAAGTGGTTGTGGGTAATTTCTTCAAGAAAATAGTGGGACATTTAAGAATCCCTTTGGAGGAAACTTACTTCAACCTCCACAATTCGAGATGAAATTACGTGAGTGAAGAGTGACTTTGTGTGTGTGAGTAAGTGAATAAATGTGCCAAATTTTTAATAAGTTAGGTGTCACCTTGAAACATGTGGACTTCATGTGGTCCTTACAAGTCTTGATTTCCTCTCTTACTAGATGCCATTGGTACAACCTTGCGGAATTTTAAAGTCCCTAAAGAACTAGCATGTGGACATATGGGTCCTTACCAATCCTTTAAACTCCCTAATGTGATTTAATCTAAAACATCTTCAAAAAACTATACTAGATTGTAAGCATGTGGGCATGTATGGGCCCATTACAATAATCTTTAAACTCCCCTAGTGATGTAAACTAATAAAGTAGTTTCAAAAACTTTCCTATCTTTGCAACATGTGGGCATGTATGGGCCCTTACAAATTTAAGATGTTTTGAAAAGAAACTAAGAGGATCCCTAGGGGGGATTTGTCCTCTCCTAACGATTTTGTTTTAAGGGAGATGAAATCTTCCCTCAATCATTTTTTTAATTCTCAAGATCGCTCTATGGTGCGAGAGAAGAGCATACTCAATGATTGAAGTTTGATTTCTGGTCCCAATGCAAATGTTTATATACGTGATAGTAAATGATCTTAACTTATCTTTTAAAATCAAAACAAGCCATCCATGTGGCAACTCAAAGAAAAGAGAGGATAAATATGGTTCTTTTTAGCCCCTTAAGTGCCTATGTTTTGACTAACCCTTCATGTGGTAAGGGAATCTATGTGTGGTGCATTTACAAATTGGATAAAAGCAATATTTTGAAGGCTAGGGGCCTTCGAAACATCACAAAAAACTCTTACAATGTTGAAATTATGGACATATGCACGAGTCATAGTTTAAACAAAGGTGCATGTGGCGCCAATGTGCAAAGAACCAAGGACCTGTTGGCGCACTGTGCGCAGAATGCGCTGAGAAACACAGTGTTGTTGACGCACAATGCTCTAAAGGCGCACCCGTGGGTTGGAAAACCCGCGCACGTTCTGATATGCATCCGGGAGGAAAATTTTAGGTGGAATTCTCCCCTTCCAGCTCCAAATTCATCTCTTTGCAGGTAGGGCTAGGCCGATTATGTTCTCTGCAAGGTAAATGGATCAAAAAGAAGTGCTCAAATAACCCAAATAGAGAGGAAACCGATACCTTATCCCCAGTATGGTCGCCAATCTGCTGTGTCCTTTTCGTCACTCCAATGAGCAAAAGAAGGAAGAAGGGCACCTGCAAGTCTAGTTGGGCTTGCTAGACATGACAGAGGTTAGTGTATGAATCAAATGACTCAATCACATGAAATAAACGAACAACTAAGATAAAAACAATTAAATAAATAACTAAAGAAATGAAACTAAAATGCATAAGGAAATTAGAACCAAAATCAATCAAACAATTGACCAATATTCATGCCACCAATGGATAAATTGTATTAGTGGGCAAACACCAAAGAGAAAGGGGGACTTATGGATCCCCTCTTTCTCCTAGGGAGGGCTCTTGAGTCCCCTATGTGAGAGCTATTCTTACAAATGGAAAACTAGAAAGTAAATGGTGAAGAAATCCAAGGTTATTCCCTCATGAGGTGAGGTGAATAGCTTAATGAGATGATGCCAGTATGCTCCAAGAAGGAAAGAGGTTCCTTGTAGGAGAATAGAGGCAACATAACAATAAAATGAGATTCTTGAATTCATAGTGCACCCATGGCCTCTTTTTATAGAAAATCTTTGAGGCATTATTCAACCGGTCTTTAGTGTGAACAAGGGGCCCTTTAGGGAACCCTTAGGTCTTTGACCAACCCCCTACTCGGATTCAACTAAGATTTGAGGGTCAAATCAACTTGGGAGTTTAACCAGAAGTAGGTGAGGGGCCGAAAAGAACCATAAATGTTCCGTTCACATGAGTAAATGACTTTTATCATACACAGTTGCACATCAAGTGCTTGTGCGCTCTTTTGGCTTCTTTGGCCTATGCACGTGCACACGCTTCCTGTAGTGTTTCTGTGCATGTCAATTTTATAACCAGTTGTATAGTTTGTGCCTTTTGGAGATGAATTTTTGGGGTTGTAGGTGAACTAATAGGTGTTTGGAGATGCTAGATTCATGTGACCATTTACGGATGAAATTTCAGTGATAAAAAGGTCTATTGAAAAATCAAGATCTATATTTGGAGGTAGTCCAGGTACCTCCTTTGGAAACACATATTTAAACTCCCACAACATAGGGTGATCTTCAGCTTTCATTTCCTTGGTTTTTGTTGAGTTAAGCACTTATATAGCATACAAGGGACACCCTTTTCTACTGAACTTATTAAGCTACAATGCCGATATTTTCCTAACTAAACTTGGCTTCCGAATTCCTTGCAAAACTCTTGCGTTTCCTTCCTCATCTTCACATTCCAAATTTTTCTCATAGAAATTCATTTTTTCCTTGTGGGAAGCTAACCAATCCATGCCTAACAACACGTCATAGGATCCTAAAGGTAGGAAATTCAAGGCTTCTTGCATTCAAAGTCCATTTATCTCAAATGGGTAGGTTACTATGACCTCAACCACCTTTCTCTTAGTCCTTATGGATAATTGGACCAACCATGCCCTTGCGTGTTTTGTCCTCTGTAAAGCACATGATTCAACAACTTGAGGTGAGACATAACTAAGATTATATCATGGGTCAATTAAAATAGAGATAGGTTGTTTTTCAATTATACCTTCCATCTCCACTACTGAATCCTAGTGGTCTTCTTGATGATTCTCCATAGTTGCATATATCCTTGGCACACTTCTGGCCACATCATTAACAATAGCAACTTCCTACACATGATAAAATTGCTTTCTATCATGTTTCCTATGAGGACAATCCCTCAATAGGTGTGGTTCTCCACAACCCCAACACTATAGAGGCCCTCTCTTTGGGTCCTTTGCTTTTTCTCTTGCCTACTTTGCTGGCCTATTTGAACTCTTAGATGGAAAATTCTGTTGATGCACACTTCTGCTTGGTTGTTCAAACCACACACCCTTCTTTGAGTTCTTGTATGGAAATGATCTGAATCCCTTTTTCTGGCACCCACTCTTATCCCTTCTCTTCTAGTCTTTAGAAGGATTTGGCTTATGCCTAGATTGATCATAACAACACTTGGACTTCCTTATAGTGCTCTCCAATGTCTTTGGCTTATCAAATTCAATTATGTCCTAGTAGGACCGTGGAAACAAATTGAGAAAACATTGTACTCTCTCTTTCTCATCCTTGAGGTAAGGGACATACCTCAACAAATCCATAAATATTTTGGCATATACATCCATGGTAAGTTGTACCAACTTATGTTTATGGAATTCCTTGATTTTTTCATTGAAATAATTCTCCGATAGGTATGTCTTTCTAAAGTATTTCTCACATTGATTCCAGGTTAGTGTGCTTTCCTTTAATTCCTTGAGTTTCTTGAGATCTTCCCACCATATGGAAGTTCATTCGTTCAAGTTGAAGATGGAAATCCTTGCCTTGGTGTTCTTAGAATAATTGTGTACTCGAAAGTACTTCTTCAAACCCAACAACCAAGCTTTGAATTCTTCTAGCTTCTTAATTTCTCCATCAAAGGTAGGTGGTTTAGCCTTATTAAATTATTCAGTCAAAGAACTCTTTGAATGTCTCTTCATTTTCTTTGGAACACTTGACCCAGTGTCACTAATGGAAAACTCTTCGGAAGAAATATTCCTGATGTGTGACTCCGTGGAAATGCTTCCACTAGACTTGCTTTTCTTAATGTTCCAATGTATTTTCTTGGAATAACTCTTTCCCACATCGCTATGGGCCAATCCGTGATTTTGGGCATTTGGAGTGGTTTTCAACCTCTTTGATTGTTGCAACTATACATTACTAGGGCCTTGCTGCAGATGCTTCTGAATCTTAGACAATCTTTGTAGTAACACTGCAGTCAACTTTACCTATTCAGCTTGAGCTCTCATGAGCCTTTCATTATCTGCCTTCAAGCTTCTAACAATGGCCATCAAATTCGGAGGGGTTTCTCTATCCCTCCGGCCATCAGATTCCTCATATATGAAGTGTGATGTGTTTTCCATGCTACACTATACCATTCACTTCCACTAACCTACATGATGAAATAACAAAAATATGTTAGCCATTACATGAATTATCATCACAACATGCATTCTTGGCAAAGTAAAATATTTCTTAAACAATTTCAAGCGGCCTTGGCGACCCATTCAAGAATAGAGTTTTAAATCTACTCTGATACCACTCTGTAGAACACCTGATAATACAAGTGGATATTGGTGGCCACCCACCTTTTCCAACTGGCTCAAAACAATTTTTTGGCAATTTTGGTAATTTACTATTTTTAGCAGTTTTTAACTTCTGGGGCCATTTTAAGGGCCTAAATGAAGGTTTTCTGGGATCGAGCTTCTCAATGATAGTCAAAGGCTCTAATTGAGCCCCCCTAAATGAATCTCCTCGACGATACCTTTCCAACGAGCTATTGTGCGCCCCAAACATAGATCGTATGCCAAAGTTACACCCCCGAGAAGTTAATACACCAAACTACCCAAAACAGGGTCCACAAAACTGTTGGATTTTCATCTTCCGAGGTTAGAGTTTTGGATTTTATTTATGATAAAAAGGCCTTTGGAGCCTCATTGTAAAATCTAATTCTTGCGAATGCGAGTAGCAGACACATTTCTTCTCAAAGATAAGCTGCCAACATTTTAGCGAGTCTTTCACTCTATATTTTTACAATCTTTGAAAATTTTCGCTCATTAGTAGAAAATTGTGTATTATTGTATCTTTGTGTTTATGGTTGCATATCTAATACATTTCTATTATATTATTGGATATCTGAGATATCTATGTACATTTCTTTATTATATCTCTGCTCTCATTTCATGCCGAAAATAATCTAGATCAGTGGTATCAGAGCAGACTGCTCTTGATCATTTTTTTTCAGTGCATGTCCTCGACAAGGTCTGAATATAGCAATTTGGGTCTCGAGCTTGTCTCTCTTGAAGACAATATCTCTCACACACCCAAGAAACCATCCATGGTGAAAGAAAATAAAAACGATGGAGAAGATGATTCTATCAATCTATTGCTTGAGGAAGCTCTCACGTGACAAAGGGACGAAATGATGGAGAATTTTTCCCCACATCCTTCAACGCCTTCTGATAGAAACAAGCACATATTCATCAAACAAACACTTTGGAAGCACCTCTCCTTTCAAGGTACAGGTTAATTTTGATATTCTCGTATTGGAAGGTCAGATAGACGCGGATGCCCTAGACAAATGGTTAAATATGTTAGAAGGTTATTTCTCTATTCACAATTTTTTCCAACAGGGAAAAGATCACCTTCGAGCTCCTTAAATATCTCCCCCATGTCAAACATTGGTGGGAAACTTACTGGGAGCAAAGTTCCACAGAGGAACAATATTACCCTATTGACAACTATGAGGATCAGTACATGAGATGGACCACACTGCAACAAGAGAGGGGCCAAGAAGTTTTGGAGTTCACCAATACCTTCCATACCTTGCACACCAAGCTGGGTATCAAAGACTTCGAAATAAATTTGGTTTTGAAATACTGTGGGGCTTTACACAGATGCATCCAAACTGAAATAGATTTTCTGGACATCTCATCACTTGGTGTTGCTTATCCATATGCTGTTAAAATCGAGCAGAAATTTAAGCACCAGAAAAAACAAGAGTTTGGGTCTGCAAATATTCAACAACCAAAGTATGATAAATACGACCCTAACAAACAATCTCCCGAAAACCAGTCCAAGCCACATGAAAAGAAGGGTCACGAGAAGACAAAGAAGGACACCGAAAAATGGTGCGATTTCCACAAAATATTCTGGCACAACACCAAGGAATGTCACTCAAAATAGTAATTGGTGGCTAAGATCAAAGACAAAGAGTTGAACCCTGATTCTAAATCTGATTATGAAAATAGTGGTAAAAGACAAATCATTGATGCAGACCCCACTGTTATTTTTGTGACTACAACAATTCAACCAGAAGAACCAATAGATATTGAAGAGGGGGAGATCCTTTTTCATTCGCAGATGTGGGTGAAGGGGACCTCACTGCATTTTATTGTTGATAGCGGAAGCTAGAAGAAGCTCATCTCAACAAAGGTCATCAAACAATTGGTATTGTCAACAACACCACACCTGTAACCATACA
Source organism: Picea engelmannii (assembly GCA_009831015.1). Lineage (NCBI taxonomy): Eukaryota > Viridiplantae > Streptophyta > Pinopsida > Pinales > Pinaceae > Picea > Picea engelmannii. The sequence continues at coordinate 90,038 of ML794264.1, forward strand.
AAATTGGGTGGCTTCGCCAGGGACGAGATCTTCGTGTCATCCAATATTTTTTATTTTCATACGACATCCAACCCTTCAAGGATGAGGTATTATGTTATGTTGCCCCACTGGATGTCTGTGATGTTCTCTTGGGACAACCATATATGTGGAAGTGTCATTTTGTTTATGAGTCTCGACCTCGCAGTGTCATTGTTTCTCTAGGGGGTCACCTCTATAGAATACCAGAGGTAGTTCTGACTACTATTCTTCCTAAACAGTGCCACAAGGTAGTATCTCATACTACAAAATTCAACTTCTTCACAATCTGTTCAAAACGTGAACAAAGGGATACTGCAACCACTACAGACTCAGCCCAAGCACCTTCTATCCAACAGAAGCAGGTTGAAAATATTGCAACAAACTATAAAGATTCCTTCTACACCAAGGAATCTCATGTATCCAGACTGGTTAAAAAAGTCCAACCCTTCCAGCCACATGTTCGTGACCGCTTTTAACAAGCTAAGCAGTGCAACTTCTTCAACAAGGCAAGCAACTCATCAAGATGCAAATTCAGCAAACGCTTTTCCCTCTCCCTCGGGCACTCAACGCAATGGATACCATTGCTTCCTAAGGAGGGAGGATTGATCCAGGTGGATATCGGTGGCCACCCACCTTTTCCAACTGGCTCAAAACAATTTTCTAGCAATTTTGGTAATTTACTATTTTTAGCAGTTTTTAAATTCTGGGGCCATTTTGAGGGCCTAAATGAAGGTTTTTTGGGATATATATTCTAAATGATAGCCAAAGTATATGATTGATCCTCCTAAATGAATCTCCTCGACGATACCTTTCCAACGAGCTATCGTGCGCCCCAAACAGAGATTGTATGCCAAAGTTACATCCCGGGGAAGTTAATACACCAAACTACCCAAAAGAGGGTCCACAAAACAATTGGATTTTCATCTTCCGAGGTTAGGGTTTTGGATTTTCTTTATGATGAAAATTCCTTTGGAGCCTCATTGTAAAATCATCTTCTTGCGAATGCGAGTAGCAGACACATCTCTTCTCAAAGATAAGATGCCACCATTCTAGGGAGTCTTTCACTTTGTATTTTTACAGTCTTTGTACATTTTCGCTCATTAATAGAAAATTGTGTATTAATGTATGTCTGTGTTTATGGTTGCATCTCTAATACATTTATGTTATATTATTGGATATCCGAGATATCTCTGTACATTGCTTTATTATATCTCCGCTCTCATTTCATGTCAAAAATAATCTGGATCACCCGACCCCCTAAACCTCACTTAGGCTGGTGGGATGTTTGGTTTTCTCATTTTTCTTTCTTGGGATGGGAACTTGGGCCCATCAATGCTTAGGTGAGGAAATATCTTATCATAGTTATTTCCTTACTAACTCTCATTTATTCATAGCGAAATTATTCTACGGGATTCATTATGAGGGTTGAGGATTTCTATATCCTCAATCAGACGATCAAGAGTTCTTCCCACCACTAGATCAATAGTCAGGAGTTATTCAGATTCATCCCCATCATAATTCCCAACCACCAAGGTAAACCTCCTATCCAATGGTGTCATTCTGACAGAGTGTTCATAGGGATTCAACGGTTCTTCGGTGCTGGAATCAATGACTCTGATCTCGTCGATCTAAGACTTAAATGCACATTCCACACACTAACAAATGTGACCCAAGAAATCTATGACTGAGATTAGATATCTACCACACACCAATCAATATTCCTCCTATATTCTCGGAGTCCCTCCCCCTCATATCACTTTTTCTATGGTGTCATGAACCACTCCTACCAGCTCTTTCTGACCACACACACACCGATGGATCGAACGATCCACGTTCATCTCATCTGACGGTTACTATGTGTTTTGGGGTTTACAACTGTTCTCCAGTTTGGGTTCATGAATTCTTCTCCTTAGAACGACTCACTCAAAATCCAATGGATGAGAATCCCACTAGGTGTCTCCCTCTAGATCAATGGAGCTTAGACTCCCAAGTCATCGAGCTTCTCCGCAACCTTCCATCTGAAGAACCCACAAATTGTCTCAACGGTCCAAGACTCACTGATATTACTCTCTGACAGATCAATGACTAAAGTTTGCTAAGATCTCTCCCCGTCAGAGTCCCAACACAACCTTATGCTAGACCATCCTGATGACTACATCCCTCAACCAATGGTCAGGATCTCTCAACTAAGCCAATCTGACAACTATGAATCCTTCTGGCTTGAAATGATAAATTCTTTATGATGTCATTCCAAATTAGGACTTAACTCGCTCAGGGTTCCTCCTCTGGTCTTTTCTAAGGTTCTACCAGATTCTTAAGAGCTTTGGGGATCCACATTTAAACCGACTAAGGCATTCCATTTGGTACTTAGATGAAGAATTGCATGTCCTGCAAGATTTCAATCTAAGACAAGTGAATCCTTCAGGACTTAAAATTCCTAAACCTACAGAGGGCTTCTCCAAACACCAAGGCTCTCTTGTTGCTATCCAAATGAAGGATTCGTCTGTACCTTGTAAAATTTCCTCTAAATACTTACATGCTTAATTGGGTTACATGTCATTCATGCCTTACTTACTTAATTTTTAAGAATGATAAGATTTACAATGAAAACATACAAGCATGTCCCATTTTACTCATGAATTCAACCATTCCTTCACATATTCACAGTTTCAATTAAACCACAAAACAACACGTTTACATTACTAAATTTGCATCACACACACATACACACATTGATATGCAATACTTATTTGTTTAGTGAATATCAACAACTAACCAACTAAGAGAGGACACATTTCCTCCCAACCTTAGGCCATACTGTAGAGTTCCTTCTTACAGTACCCCACCCCTGTGCCAAGCCATGATATCACAAGGGAATGATTCAACTGGTTTCCAAATTTAGGATGATCCAGGAAGGTTACTCTTCTTCCTCCATCGACAATCGCAGAAGTTTCCCCCTTCCCACTGAGCTCAAAGCTTCCACAGGTTTATCAGGTACCTTCCCAACTGGGTTTCCTCTACACAAGGGAGCCCCTTCTCTGCTAAACAATCCCTCGACAACCTCCCCTTACCATTGTTGGTTTCTTCCTAGTAAGTACCAAGCTGCATCCCTCTAATGCTTTAGTCTAGATTAAGGTCTTCTCTGTTTCAGGGTGATCATCAATAATTTGGACGAGCTTCCTATTTTCTTCAAGAAAATCTCTCCAATTTCTTCCCTTTCTCATATATGTGCGACTAAACTCCTCTATTCATTGCACCATATGTTTGTAACTCTGCAACTCACCAACTCTTCCAAGATTTTCTTTGCTTATTTATTGCTACTGCAAATTGTTGCTCACTCGCCCATTCTCTTCTGTGTGTGCCTCTCACATGTCTACCTCCTTTTTCCTTGGTGATTCTTTTCCACCTTTGGTCTCTACCTCCTCCAATCCTTGGGATTCTCGCGACTTCTGTCAAAAGTGACCTCTAGTCAGGGATCTGAATTTTGACGCGGCAATTCAAGGATGTACTTATGTTTGTTTTTCAGTTGACCCCTACCTCTTCAAGAGATCATGTCTATTAGTAGTATTAACTGAATCAACCACCAATCATGTCTCTTCATAATTGTTCATGTGGTTCCATGAAGGTTCAAGTACGTTGGCATGTGTGCATTTATGTTTTGCAAGTATAAGTTGTCTTGTTAAGTAAGCTTCCTATTTTCTTCACTGAAACATCTCAACTCCACCTCACCAGTCCACTTCATCAATTCCACTTGTGATATCATGGCTAGTAATCTTAGGGCTTTTCCCTCTTAGTCAACTACCTGGTGTTTTTCATTAATCAAAACATAATTACAAGCTTCATAAACACAATCATATGAAGTCTTAGCATAATTACAATTATGGGGGGAAATAGGGTGTTACAATAAAACACCTTGGTTTCACTTTAAAACCCAATAATTATGATAATGTTGATTGGGGGTGACTTTTAACAAGGATTGAAAACTGCATTTATTTATAGTGTAATAGATGGCTCTCCAGGGGGGCATGTTAGTTCTTGTAAAATGTGTATTAGAGGCAATTCCAGTCTTATGGCACACTTTAGACCACATCTAAAAGGGGGTTTTTGAAATGATTAGGAAATGTTATTTTAAATTCTTAAGGAAATGAAGCAGTGAGTATAAGGGATCTCAACTGGCCAAAGGGGCACTTATAGCTATACCCAAATCTCAAGGGGGATGGGGGCTCAAAGATATTCACTTGTTTGGTTGCTTAGCTACAAAGTCCCTATGGAATTTACTCACAAAAGATAATCTTTGGAGGAGGATCATCATACATAAATACATTGCACTAAATTCACACTTGGATTGGGTAAGAATGGGGAGGAAAAGTATCCAGAATGTGTCAAATTAATGGAAAGTAGTGACATTATCCTTCCCCATGATTTTAAGTACTTGGTATGAAGAGTTGGCAATAGGACACAAGTAAGGATAGGAACTGATGCAATCATGGGATGTGGCGAAGAGGTCTTTCTTGCTAAAAAAAAATGGTCTTAAATTTGTAGGATATGGGGAGGTGCACACAATTATCTTAAAATACAATAGCCGGGTAAAGATAATTGTGTGCACCTCTACCAAATCAATCCCAAGGAAAAACAATACATAAACTTTACACATTCCATATTCACGATAGTGTATCCAACAAAATTTTGATTAATGAAAGGAACCTTATATGACTCATGAAAGGAATCTCATATCACTAAAGTGCACATTAGATAGACATCATGCATTTATAATAATGATATTGCAACATCTTGGAAAATATTGATAATAAAGTCATAAAACATTGATTTTAAAGATGATAGAAGATCATCAAACACGCGTTAATAAATTATTTATTTAATCTTTTTCTACACAATGATTGAAAGTGGATAAATCATTTATTCCATATTTTTCACACAATGATGAAAATGAGGAAGAAAATGACATGGAAAAAACCTTGAATTTGATGGGCCAAAGGATCAAGAAGGCTTTAAAAATTATTTATTTCGTATTTTTCAAACAACCTTTAATAAATTATTTATTCCATCTTTTTGGCACTACGATTGAAAGTTTACACAATGATGAAAGTGAGAAAGGAGATGACATGAAAAAACCTTTAAAAATTATTTATTTCATATTTTTTAAACAACCTTTAATAAATTATTTATTCCATCTTTTTCACACAATGATTGAAAGTTCACACAATGATGAAAGTGAGAAAGGAGATGACACGGAAAAAACCTTGAATTTGATGGAACAAAGGATCAAGAAAGCTCTAATTTTTTTTTTTTTTCATATTTTTCACATAATGATGGAAGCATATTTTTCACACAATGATGGAGGTGAGGAAGGAGATGACATGGAAAAATTCTTGAAGCAAATGATAAAAAAGGTTTTAAGATAAATTTGGTTATTTCAAGAAAAATTAAAACTTAATTTTCAAATTTCAAAAGACAATTTGGGATGAAGACTAATAAATATGGAAATAATAAATAATAAATTGATGAGAGTAAATGTATACTAATCATATATGTTTATTTTATTTTTCTAGGAGATACCAACTATTTCCTAAATCATAGACAATAAAATAAAAGACATATTTAAAGATAAAGAAATGCAACACCCTCTATGTTTATTTTGAAAAAGTCAATGCACTAAACTCTGTGCATGGTGCATTCTCTCCATTATAGCCAATGATTGATTGAATGCATGGTGCTTAATGTTTCCCTTTGACAAGTATCTCACTTGTTTTCATTCTTTGTTAACTTTCCATTTTACCAAACTTTCTTATTAATGTTTAGCACAACTAAGGAATCTTGCATTTGGTTCATACTACAACATGTAAAATTGGATCCAAATTCAATAGGAACTATGATGGAAGTTAGAGTTTCATCCCTGTGATACGAACTTGGTCCATGAAACTTTGTTTTTAGAGGTTTTGGCCAATTTTAAGACCATGTTTCATAAAACTTTGTCTAGCAGAAAATGGGAGGATTTCAATACCCCATAGTTTACCCCAACTTGATTTGGTAAAGAAGAGGTTTAAATGCATAAATCAACAAATAAACATACATCGTGAGTGATTCACTGAGTGCATGGTGCTTAATATTTTCCCTTAGCAAACCTCAGAACACAACACACCGACCCAACCCAACCCAACCCATCGAGGTCTCCACCAACATCATCCCATCCCACCATCCCCCACCCTAGGCTTCAAATCGCAAAGCAATTACTAGCAAGGGCAAAGGCAATTGAATTTGAGGAAAATCGCAAATAAATAAAAGACAAAAAATAAAGCCTAAGATATTACAACTCACGGTTATATTGTCCATTTGTTAAGTTGAATTAAGTGAAGCAAAAGTAAATTGTACGGGACATCATAATATTTCTTTTCTCATATAATTACGATAATTATAGTTTAGTTTAAGAGTTGAATCTATTTATGCAATCAAAACTGCAATTTCAACTATAAAAAATTGTAACTTTAAAAAAATTACATAACTAAATTCCAATGATTATTATAGAAAAATTGGTAAATATCACTTGTCATTCAATTCATCCTCTCATTCTTTAAGCATGCATGTTAATGCATGTTAATGTAGTGATTAATGAATTGGTTAGGATAAATTATGAATTCTTTTTTTATTGAATTTGATTATATAATTTTTTAGAAAAATTACAATTTTTTTTTATGCAAGTGATACTCACTAAAAACACTAGCAATGATTGGTAGTATCATTTTCATCCTATTTATTAAATAATAAATAATATAATATCCAACTAAAAAAATACACTACCAATAATGAATAATATATCTTAATTTTTGCTACCTCTAATAAAAAGACGTGACAAATATCATGAGTAATACGTATTAAGTTTTGCTATATATAATTAAAAAAAAAAAACAAATTTTTTCCATTGTGAATGGGCCCTTTAATTGAATAACTAGAGTACAAGAACCCAAAGCTGACTTGAAGTCGTCAATGGCTTGTGATGAAAGTTAATACATTCCACAATTTTTCTAAAGCCCATTCTGATTAAAAAAAATCACAAATTTTCCATATTGTTTCCTGGACCGGACCTACCTCTCCCTCTCACTTTAGTGAGAAGGGTGCAATAGACCCACGTCTAACTTTTCTGACGCGTACTCTGAATTAAAAGTGACAAATAGGGTGCTTTGAATAGTCAAAACTGCAATCCATATCAACTATTTCCAATCCTCAAGTTGTGAGATTCCTCGTCAAAGGATAAAGGCGATACACTGCTATGTATACAATGCTTGGTCATTCCATCCTGTCAGATGTAGCAAAAACAATTAGATTATATAAAAATAATTATTTAAATTTGTAAATTTATTATAATAATTAATTAAAATATGTGGATTTAACAATTTTTCATTGAATTTAGAATAATTATTTCAAAAATATATTATCAAAAATATATGTTACAACTGCGAAGCACCTTTTTATGTAAATGGGTGGAACGATGGAGAAAATTGGGTGTGGCAAATGGGGTGGTTGGAGAGCACCACTAGGCGTGCTTCTGTGTTTCATTCAACATTCTATATTCAAGAAAAAAAGAAATTTTTAGAATCCTCATTTGAATACGTTGTATTATAACGCTCATTGTTTATTTGTTTTTCTATTTGGTGGACGAGATATTGTTTTACTAATTAATGCAGGATTTCTGAGTATTGATTGCGGAGGTAAGACAAATTACACGGACGGAAATAATATAAGATGGGTCACTGATGCTAATTACATAGACCACCTTGGTGAGACAGCAGACATAGGTAGGGAATGTCACTGATGAGTATGGTGCTCATTTGACTACTCTACGCTTCTTTCCAAAGCCTATTATTAAATTGCAAAAATTTATATAAAATATTTAATATATCATATATCAAATACAACACCATTAAAAATAATAATTGAAAATATAAACAATTAAAAATAATTGAAAATATAAACAGAAAAAACATTTTACACTAAGTTATTATAATTTTAAAAAAAAATCTATTATTATATATTTGTCAGAGTTTAATTTTTTGTAATGTAAGTTTCATTTTTTTTTGTGTTGTCTACCATTCATTGATTTTATACGGAATTGGAATTGTAATATTGTAATTATTCATGAAAATCCTTTTGTTGCCAGCACTTTGTCCAGAAGGCATCTGACAGGATTGGTTCCTGAGCAAACTGGACAATTAACTGTTTTAGTTAATATGTGAGTATAATTGTTTAGTTAATATGGTATAATTTTATAATTATTTTATTTATATTAATTGTTTCAATATAATTATTGTTTAGTTAACATGGTATAATTTTATAATTATTTTATTTATATTAATTGTTTTAATATAATTATGGTATATTTTATTTTATTTATTTAATGTTTTTAGATATAATATCATTTCTTTTGTTATTTTTTTTCATTTTTTTATTGTAAAAATAAAAACTAGTCACTGGTTATGGGTGTAAATTGCAATGGTATTGAAAATTTATGAGCAATATTCACTACAAATGTGTGGTTGAATGACAATTTTGAAGAGAACATAATAGACATCGATTGGACCCAAGGAAATGAGGTCATGTCTCTCTTTTCTTCATGTTCACATAGTCCATCTCTCTGAAAGCATCTAACATGGTTATAGCATTGGTATCTAATATTTTATTGTTATTTGAAAACATTAGAAAAAAATACATAGTAAATATTTGAATGTAAATCTCTCATCAATTCATTGATCTTGTATAGGTTTTTCCATTCTAGCATTGTAAATACAAAACACAATGTTTCTTTGTTTCACACAAAATAATGTTAATGATTTTGTTTGGGACAAAAAAACTCCATTAAGATCAACAATAATTTGTATGTTTATTGATAAATTTTATATACCCTACATAAAATAAACCTTATCAACATCACAAAACCTAAAATCTGAATTACAACAATGAGAATTGTGATTCTATTAGTTCAATTTTCTACATCATCAAATATTTATATTATATATTTTATAAAATATTAGTTGTTAGTATTATTTAAAAAATAAATAATAACCATTTATAATATATATTAGCTATAAATTAATTGACTTTAATTTAGGTGATTGGGAAGAATGTTTGTTATCACCTTAGTTCAATTGTCACAAGTGATATGTTAAATTCATAATAGGTATATTATTATAATAATTTTGAGCCTTATTGTTAATCAACCTTATATTTTAAAAATTCTAAAATTTATAGAGGATACCATCTTCTAAATAAAAATATTTAAAATGAATTAACTAAATACACAACTTAAGATGAAACAATGATTTATACAACCTAATATGAAACAACGATTTATAAATGTTGTAATCATCTCCATCATTGTGCTGGTTAAGAAAGAACATAGTTGAGTCCTACTTTACTTTAATTTATCCATCATTGTGCTGGTTAAGAAAGTACATAGCTGAGTCCTACTTTACTTTAATTCATCGCCTCTTATATTATGTTTTTTTTGTTTTTATTTCTAAATATAATTATACTCCGTAAATATTTTAAAAAAAGCATGTACAATGATCCATTGATATCGAAATAACCAGGGCACTTGACGATAATCATGAGTTCTCGAATTTAACGATGTTGGAGAGATTGTAAGTTTCTTGTCAACATAAATTTTGATATTGTAGCTCATTTAGAATTTTCTCATAACATTGGTTATCAACCATTTTTACATTGGTTATCAACCATTTTTTTTCTTTGTGATGCAGACATTTACAAAACAACAACCTGAACGATAGAATTCCATCTGAACTTAAAAACCTTAAAGAGTTGTGAGTCTTCTTTTTTTTCCTTTTTAATGAAAATTCTACACAGTTGAGTCTTCTTTTTTCCCTTTTATAATGCAAATTCTACACTTTATTGTTTTTTAATTTTCATGTGATTGTCATAGGTTTATAGAGAACAACAATTTCAGTGGTGATATTTTGCCACAACTTCTGCAGAAGCCTTCATTGAATGTCAAGTAATCACATATCTATTTTATTTATCTTATATTTTAATACAAAACAAGATTTTGATGTCTTGAATTTCTTTTCATATTTTCTATACCAGCAATGCCACTGACAATTATTTTGATGTCTTGAATTTCTTTTCATATTTTCTATACCAGCAATGCCACTGCTGCCACTGACAATTATT
>ML794264.1:152895-187962 GCA_009831015.1 Picea engelmannii
TCTCAGTCAACCTTTCAGTGCTAAAATACCTGTTAAACACAACCGAAAGAAAATGTTAGCTAAGAATGCCAAAAAAATTGGAACGGTATATGTTTCTACAATAAATACAATTTCTTCACCATCAATAATAATATAGTAAAGAAAGTGCAAGTTATGTGTGTGATATACTCTAGATCAAGGTATCCTGCAGTGCCTTTCACCATAGTCGTCGCATGAGAAGCCTCCCCATCAATCCATATCTTTGAAAGACCAAAGTCACCAAGTTTTCCTTTCAAATTGTTGTCTAGAAGGATGTTCGTTGTTTTCACATCCCTGTGAATAATCTTGGGCGTGCAAACTATGTGCATGTATTCCAATCCTTCAAATAGAAATGGCAGGGCAAGTGGATTAGATGAAAACTATGATTATGCATTATTTTCCTTTGAAAGATAAAGTAGAAATATACCAGCATTTAGATCATAAAATCTAAAAATATAATGCTCATTAAAGCAAAGAGAAAATCAAAGAAGTACCCTATGTTGCATCGAAAGCTATTTTAACCCTTGTTTTCCAACTTAGTTTTGAACCTCCTAGACCTGGAAAAGACAATATGAACTAAATGAGAATTGGTCACCTTCGCTATTCTATCGCCCACTCAAGAAAACATATCTCTTAGAATATATTTATATTTACCATAAAGGTGGTCCTTTAAGCACCCTCCAGATGTGCTCGTAGATAATCATAAGTTCTTTGGATTCATTGCAATAGTCGAGTAAAGACACCAAGTTCTCGTGATGGACTCTCGAAAGAACATTTATTTGTTCATCAAATGAACACAGAGTCATATTTTACTATACATGGTTATATGTCTATGGTTAAAGACATTATGAGATTGAAGCTAGAAATTGAAGTATGATACTGTATCCAAATGGAAGATATTACATGGTTTAAGATTATCAGAATCACCTCGTTCCGAAACTGGATAACTCCTTGTGTGGAGAACAAAGAGAGAACTTTTACGGCTATATTCTTTCCTTCTGGCAATTTACCAAAGAACACGGATCCAAAGCCCCCTTTTTCGATATTCCCACTAAATTGTTGTGTGGCAGCCATCATCTGATCTAGAGTGAAGGCATAGGCCTTTGCTGAATTTGGTGCCATAATCATTGCGTCAGTCCATTCGTTGGATGTAGAGTACACCGCAATTTCCACGTCATTGTTTTCAATTGTGACACACTCTTTGTTCTTGCGATACAAAACAATACCCACCATCAACAATAGACCGATGATTAGAACTTCGATGAGTGTCATTCCGAGGATAAGGGGTTCCCTCAATTTCTTATGTTCCATTGGAATAGATAGATAGGGGTTTCTAGAGAATCTGGTACACACCAAAGAAGAAGATTTTCAGTAAGATTAATTAGAATTCCAACTGCATTAATAATAATTGTCAGTGGCAGCAGTGGCATTGCTGGTATAGAAAATATGAAAAGAAATTCAAGACATCAAAATAATTGTCAGTGGCATTGCTGGTATAGAAAATATGAAAAGAAATTCAAGACATCAAAATCTTGTTTTGTATTAAAATATAAGATAAATAAAATAGATATGTGATTACTTGACATTCAATGAAGGCTTCTGCAGAAGTTGTGGCAAAATATCACCACTGAAATTGTTGTTCTCTATAAACCTATGACAATCACATGAAAATTAAAAAACAATAAAGTGTAGAATTTGCATTATAAAAGGGAAAAAAGAAGACTCAACTGTGTAGAATTTTCATTAAAAAGGAAAAAAAAGAAGACTCACAACTCTTTAAGGTTTTTAAGTTCAGATGGAATTCTATCGTTCAGGTTGTTGTTTTGTAAATGTCTGCATCACAAAGAAAAAAAATGGTTGATAACCAATGTAAAAATGGTTGATAACCAATGTTATGAGAAAATTCTAAATGAGCTACAATATCAAAATTTATGTTGACAAGAAACTTACAATCTCTCCAACATCGTTAAATTCGAGAACTCATGATTATCGTCAAGTGCCCTGGTTATTTCGATATCAATGGATCATTGTACATGCTTTTTTTAAAATATTTACGGAGTATAATTATATTTAGAAATAAAAACAAAAAAAACATAATATAAGAGGCGATGAATTAAAGTAAAGTAGGACTCAGCTATGTACTTTCTTAACCAGCACAATGATGGATAAATTAAAGTAAAGTAGGACTCAACTATGTTCTTTCTTAACCAGCACAATGATGGAGATGATTACAACATTTATAAATCGTTGTTTCATATTAGGTTGTATAAATCATTGTTTCATCTTAAGTTGTGTATTTAGTTAATTCATTTTAAATATTTTTATTTAGAAGATGGTATCCTCTATAAATTTTAGAATTTTTAAAATATAAGGTTGATTAACAATAAGGCTCAAAATTATTATAATAATATACCTATTATGAATTTAACATATCACTTGTGACAATTGAACTAAGGTGATAACAAACATTCTTCCCAATCACCTAAATTAAAGTCAATTAATTTATAGCTAATATATATTATAAATGGTTATTATTTATTTTTTAAATAATACTAACAACTAATATTTTATAAAATATATAATATAAATATTTGATGATGTAGAAAATTGAACTAATAGAATCACAATTCTCATTGTTGTAATTCAGATTTTAGGTTTTGTGATGTTGATAAGGTTTATTTTATGTAGGGTATATAAAATTTATCAATAAACATACAAATTATTGTTGATCTTAATGGAGTTTTTTTGTCCCAAACAAAATCATTAACATTATTTTGTGTGAAACAAAGAAACATTGTGTTTTGTATTTACAATGCTAGAATGGAAAAACCTATACAAGATCAATGAATTGATGAGAGATTTACATTCAAATATTTACTATGTATTTTTTTCTAATGTTTTCAAATAACAATAAAATATTAGATACCAATGCTATAACCATGTTAGATGCTTTCAGAGAGATGGACTATGTGAACATGAAGAAAAGAGAGACATGACCTCATTTCCTTGGGTCCAATCGATGTCTATTATGTTCTCTTCAAAATTGTCATTCAACCACACATTTGTAGTGAATATTGCTCATAAATTTTCAATACCATTGCAATTTACACCCATAACCAGTGACTAGTTTTTATTTTTACAATAAAAAAATGAAAAAAAATAACAAAAGAAATGATATTATATCTAAAAACATTAAATAAATAAAATAAAATATACCATAATTATATTAAAACAATTAATATAAATAAAATAATTATAAAATTATACCATGTTAACTAAACAATAATTATATTGAAACAATTAATATAAATAAAATAATTATAAAATTATACCATATTAACTAAACAATTATACTCACATATTAACTAAAACAGTTAATTGTCCAGTTTGCTCAGGAACCAATCCTGTCAGATGCCTTCTGGACAAAGTGCTGGCAACAAAAGGATTTTCATGAATAATTACAATATTACAATTCCAATTCCGTATAAAATCAATGAATGGTAGACAACACAAAAAAAAATGAAACTTACATTACAAAAAATTAAACTCTGACAAATATATAATAATAGATTTTTTTTTAAAATTATAATAACTTAGTGTAAAATGTTTTTTCTGTTTATATTTTCAATTATTTTTAATTGTTTATATTTTCAATTATTATTTTTAATGGTGTTGTATTTGATATATGATATATTAAATATTTTATATAAATTTTTGCAATTTAATAATAGGCTTTGGAAAGAAGCGTAGAGTAGTCAAATGAGCACCATACTCATCAGTGACATTCCCTACCTATGTCTGCTGTCTCACCAAGGTGGTCTATGTAATTAGCATCAGTGACCCATCTTATATTATTTCCGTCCGTGTAATTTGTCTTACCTCCGCAATCAATACTCAGAAATCCTGCATTAATTAGTAAAACAATATCTCGTCCACCAAATAGAAAAACAAATAAACAATGAGCGTTATAATACAACGTATTCAAATGAGGATTCTAAAAATTTCTTCTTTTTTCTTGAATATAGAATGTTGAATGAAACACAGAAGCACGCCTAGTGGTGCTTTCCAACCACCCCATTTGCCACAGCCAATTTTCTCCATCGTTCCACTCCATTTATGCATTTCAGAATTTTATCGTAAAGGTTTTGTCCTATTTTAAACCATCCCAGATACTTAGAAAATCGATCAAAGCTCTAAATTGATCTAAGTGAAAAGTAACTCTGACAAAGTTAACCCACTCCACGATAAACACATCGTTCAAGAATAGCTCACAGCAATGAGGTAAGGTAAAGAAAGAATAAGTCTTGAATATAAGAGAAAAATATAAATAAAATAAAAAAACATTAAATTATATATATTAATATAATATTTTATAACTGAAAAAAAATATATATATATATAATTAATATATAGTTTAAAAAAAAATTCATTGTAAAATTTAAATTATAAATAAAAATAATATTTTAATAATTTATTATGAATCTTTTTCTTATAGATAACTTAATTTATTTTGAAAAAATCAAATTAACATATATTTTAACTTTATATTTATTATTTATTAAATAAATAAAATTACAAAACAAGTTTTACAATAAAAACATAAAATGAACAACCAAAATTTGATTTCCAAATCCCTGCCTCTATCTATATTAATTCGTGGACGAGCTTTTTTTTTTTTTTCCACGAGAAATTAACTCGNTCGATTTATATTAGAGATATAAATCATTTACATCACAAGCAGCCATTACAATTCGTCCCGGAAACCCAGCCGGATTTGACCTCAAGACCTCCTCCCAACACTTGGAGAAAGGTACTTGTCAATACCAACCGCGCTGTCTCACGGGACAATTTCGTGGACGAGCTTGCAACAGACCCCACTGTGGCTCCATCTCTCAAATTATCGTGCGGTCTATTGTACCGTCGTCCTTGAATCAACAGGCGGGACCTTTTTGGAAACCAAACCTTTTTTTATATTTGCTTTAGTATTAGTCTAAACGTTTTATCAAATTACTTTTCTGTGCCGTATTCTAAACGTTTTATCGAATGATTTTTTTTTTTTAATATTTTTTTGGGATATTTGTTTTAATATCAATTTTTTTTTTTATTATAATTTAAATGTTTTATCAAATAAATTTTTTGATAATATATTTTTAAAATAATTATTCTAAATTCAATAAAAAATTGTTAAATCCACAGATATTAATTAATTATTATAATAAATTTACAAATTTAAATAATTATTTTTATATAATCTAATTGTTTTTGCTACATCTGACAGGATGGAATGACCAAGCATTGTATACATAGCAGTGTATCGCCTTATCCTTTGACGAGGAATCTTGCAACTTGAGGATTGGAAATAGTTGATATGGATTGCAGTTTTGACTATTCAAAGCACCCTATTTGTCACTTTTTATTCAGAGTACGCGTCAGAAAAGTTAGATGTGGGTCTATTGCACCCTTGTCACTAAAGTGAGAGGGAGAGAGGTCCATTCCATGAAACAATATGGAAAATTTGTGACTTTTTTTAATCAGAATGGGCTTTAGAAAAATTGTGGAATGAATTAACTTTCATCACAAGCCATTGACGACTTCAAGTCAGCTTTGGGCTCTTGTACTCTAGTTATTCAATTAAAGGGCCCATGGTGGAAATAATGGAGAAAAATTGTTATTTTTTTTTAATTATACATAGCAAAAATTAAGACGTGTTACTCATGATATTTGTCACCTCTTTTTATTAAAGGTAGCAAAAATTAAGATGTATTATTCATTATTGGTAGTGTATTTTTTTAGTTGGATATTATATTATTTATTATTTAATAAATAGGATGAAAATGACACTACCAATTATTGCTAGTGTTTTTAGTGAGTATCACTTGCATAAAAAAAAATTGTAGTTTTCCTAAAATTATATAACCAAATTCAATAAATAAAAATTCATAATTTATCCTAACCAATTCATTAATCACTACATTAACATGCACATGCTTAAAGAATGAGAGGATGAATTGAATGACAAGTGCTATTTACCAATTTTTCTATAATAATCATTGAAATTTAGTTATGTAATTTTTTTGAAGTTACAATTTTTTATAGTTGAAATTGCAGTTTTGATTGCATAAATAAATTTAACTCTTAAACTAAACTATAATTATCCTAATTATATGAGAAATGAAATAGTATGATGTCCCATACAATTTACTCTTGCTTCACTTAATTCAACTTAACAAATGGACAATATAACCGTGAGTTATAATATCTTAGGCTTTATTTTTTTTCTTTTATTTTTTTGTGATTTTCCTCAAATTCAATTGCCTTTGCCCTTGCTAGTGATTGCTTTGGGATTTGAAGCCTAGGGTGGGGGATGGGGGGATGGGGGGATGGGATGATGTTGGTGGAGACCTCGATGGGTTGGGTTGGGCGGCAGACTCCATTTGGTGTGTTGTGTTCTGAGGTTTGATAAGGGAAAATATTAAGCACCATGCACTCAGTGAATCACTCAGGATGTATGTTTATTTGTTGATTTATGCATTTAAACCTCTTCTTTACCAAATCAAGTTGGGGTAAACTATGGGGTATTGAAATCCTCTCATTTTCTGCTAGACAAAGTTTTGTGAAACATGGTCTTAAAATTGGCCAAAACCTCTAAAAACAAAGTTTCATGGACCAAGTTCATATCACAAGGATGAAACTCTAACTTCCATCATAGTTCCTATTGAATTTGGATCCAATTTTACATGTTGTAGTATGAACCAAGTGCAAGATTCCTTAGTTGTGCTAAACATTAATAAGAAAGTTTGGTAAAATGGAGAGTTAACAAAGAATGAAAACAAGTGAGATACTTGTCAAAGGGAAATATTAAGCACCATGCATTCAATCAATCATTGGCTATAATGGAGAGAATGCACCATGCACAGAGTTTAGTGCATTTACTTTTTCAAAATAAACATAGAAGGTGTTGCATTTCTTTATCTTTAAATATGTCTTTTATTTTATTGTCTATGATTTAGGAAATAGTTGGTATGTCCTAGAAAAATAAAATAAATATATATGATTAGTATACATTTACTCTCATCAATTTATTATTTATTATTTCCATATTTATTAGTCTTCATCCCAAATTGTCTTTTGAAATTTGAAAATTAAGTTCTATTTTTTCTTGAAATGACCAAATTTATTTTAAAACCTTTTTTATCATCTGCTTTAAGAATTTTTCCATATCATCTCCTTCCTCACCTCCATCATTGTGTGAAAAATATGCTTCCATCATTATGTTAAAAATATGAAAAAAAAAAATTAGAGCTTTCTTGATCCTTTGTTCCATCAAATTCAAGGTTTTTTCCGTGTCATCTCCTTTCTCACTTTCATCATTATGTGAACTTTCAATCACTGTGTAAAAAAGATGGAATAAATAATTTATTAAAGGTTGTTTGAAAAATATGAAATAAATAATTTTTAAAGGTGTTTTCATGCCATCTCCTTTATCACTTTCATCATTGTGTAAACTTTCAATCATTGTGCCAAAAAGATGGAATAAATAATTTATTAAAGGTTGTTTGAAAAATACGAAATAAATAATTTTTAAAGCCTTCTTATCCTTTGGCCCGTCAAATTCAAGGTTTTTTCCATTTCATCTCCTTCCTCATTTTCATCAATGTGTGAAAAATATGGAATAAATGATTTATCCACTTTCAATCATTGTGTAGAAAAAGATTAAATAAATAATTTATTAACGCGTGTTTGATGATCTTCTATTTTCAATATTTTCCAAGATGTTGCAATATCATTATTATAAATGCATGATGTCTATCTAATGTGCAATTTAGTGATATGAGATTCCTTTCATGAGTCATATAAGGTTCCTTTCATTAATCAAAATTTTGTTGGATACACTATCGTGAATATGGAATGTGTAAAGTTTATGTATTGTTTTTCCTTGGGATTGATTTGGTAGAGGTGCACACAATTATCTTTACTCGACTATTGTATTTTAAGATAATTGTGTGCACCTCCCCATATACAAATTTAAGACCATTTTTTTTTAGCAAGAAAGACCTCCTGGCCACATCCCATGATTGCATCAGTTTCTATCCTTACTTGTGTCCCATTGCCAACTCTCCATACCAAGTACTTAAAATCATGGGGAAGGATAATGTCACTAATTTCCATTAATTTGACACATTTTGGATACTTTTCCTCCCCATTCTTATCCAGTCCAAGTGTGAATTTAGTGCAATGTATTTATGTATGATGATCCTCCTCCAAAGATTATATTTTGTGAGTAAATTCCATAGGGATTTTGTAGCTAAGCAACCAAACAAGTCAATATCTTTTAGCCCCCATCCCCCTTGAGATTTGGGTGTAGCTATAAGTGTCCCTTTGGCCAGTTGAGATCCCTTATACTCACTGCTTCATTTCCTTAAAAATTTAAAATAACATTTCCTAATCATTTCAAAAACCCCCTTTTAGATGTGGTCTAAAGTGTGCCATAAGACTGGAATTGCCTCTAATACACATTTTACAAGAACTAACATGCCCCCATGGAGATCCATCTATTACACTATAAATAAATGCAGTTTTCAATCCTTGTTAAAAGTCACCCCCAATCAACGTTATCATAATTATTGGGTTTTAAAGTGAAACCAAGGTGTTTTATTGTAACACCTTATTTTCCCCCATAATTGTAATTATGCTAAGACTTCATATGATTGTGTTTATGAAGATTGTAATTATGTTTTGATTAATGAAAAACACCAGGTAGTTGACTAAGAGGGAAAATCCCTAAGATTACTAGCCATGATATCACAAGTGGAATTGATGAAGTGGACTAGTGAGGTGGAGTTGAGATGTTTCAGTGAAGAAAATAGGAAGCTTGCTTAACAAGACAACTTATACTTGCAAAACATAAATGCACACCTGCCAACGTACTTGAACCTTCATGGAACCACATGAACAATTATGAAGAGACATGATTGGTGGTTGATTCAGTTAATACTACTAATAGACATGATCTCTTGAAGAGGCAGGGGTCAACTGAAAAACAAACATAAGTACATCCCTGAATTGCCCCGTCAAAATTCAGATCCCTGACTAGAGGTCACTTCTGACAGAAGTCACAGGAATCCCAAGGATTGGAGTAGGTAGAGACCAAAGGTGGAAAAGCATCACCAAGGAAAAAGGAGGTAGACATGTGAGAGGCACACACAGAAGAGAATGGGCGAGCGAGAAACAATTTGCAGTAGCAATAAATAAGCAAAGAAAATCTTGGAAGAGTTGGTGAGTTGCAGAGTTACAAACATATGGTGCAATGAATAGAGGAGTTTAGTCACACATATCTAAGAAAGGGAAGAAATTGGAGAGATTTTCTTGAAGAAAATAGGAAGCTCGTCCAAATTATTGATGGTCACTCTGAAACAGAGAAGACCTTAATCTAGACTGGAGCATTAGAGGGATGCAGCTTGGTACTTACTAGGAAGAAACCAACACTGGTAAGGGGAGGTCGTCGAGGGACTGTTTAGCAGCGAAGGGGCTCCCTTGTGTAGAGGAAACCCAGTTGGGAAGGTACCTGATAAACCTGTGGAAGCTTTGAGCTCAGTGGGAAGGGGGGAACTTCTGCGATTGTCGATGGAGGAAGAAGAGTAACCTTCCTGGATCATCCTAAATTTGGAAACCAGTTGAATCATTCCCTTGTGATATCATGGCTTGGCACAGGGGTGGGGTACTATAGGAAGGAACTCTACAGTATGGCCTAAGGTTGGGAGGAAATGTGTCCTCTCTTAGTTGGTTAGTTGTTGATATTCACTAAACAAATAAGTATTGCATATCAATGTGTGTATGTGTGTGTGATGCAAATTTAGTAATGTAAACATGTTGTTTTGTGGTTTAATTGAAACTGTGAATATGTGAAGGAATGGTTGAATTCGTGAGTAAAACGGGACATGCTTGTATGTTTTCATTGTAAATCTGATCATTCTTAAAAATTAAGTAAGTAAGGCATGAATGACATGTAACCCAATTAAGCATGTAAGTCTTTAGAGTAAATTTTACAAGGTACAGACGAATCCTTCATTTGGATAGCGACAAGAGAGCCTTGGTGTTTGGAGAAGCCCTCTGTAGGTTTAGGAATTTTAAGTCCTGAAGGATTCACTTGTCTTAGATTGGAATCTTGCAGGACATGCAATTCTTCATCTAAGTGCCAAATGGAATGACTTAGTCGGTTTAAACATGGATCCCCAAAGCTCTTAAGAATATGGTAGAACCTTAGAAAAGACCATAGGAGGAACCCTGAGCGGGTTAAGTCCTAATTTGGAATGACATCATAAAGAATTTATCATTTCAAGCCAGAAGGATTCACAGTCGTCAGATTGGCTTAGTTGAGAGATCATGACCATTGGTCGAGGGATGTAGTCATCGGGATGGTCTAGCACAAGGTTGTGTTGGGACTCCGACGGGGAGAGATCTGAGCAAACTTTAGTCATTGATCTATCAAAGAGTAATATTAGTGAGTCTTGGACCGTTGAGACAATTTGTGGGTTCTTCAGATGGAAGGTTGCAGAGAAGCCCGATGACTTGGGAGTCTGAGCTCCATTGATCTAGAGGGAGACACCTAGTGGGATTCTCATCCATTGGATTTTGAGTGAGTCGTTCTAAAGAGAAGGATCCATGAACCCAAACTAGAGAACAGTTGTAAACCCCAAAACACATAGTAACCATCAGATGAGATGAACGTGGATCATTCGATCCATCGGTGTGTGTGTGGTCAGAAAGAGCTGGTAGGAGTGATCCATGACACCATAGAAAAAGTGATATGAGGGGGAGGGACTCTGAGAACATAGGAGGAATATTGATTGGTGTGTGGTAGATATCTAATCTCAGTCATAGATTTCATGCGTCACATTTGTTAGTGTGTGGAATGTGCATTTAAGTCTTAGATCGATGAGATTAGAGTCATTGATTCTAGCACCGAAGAACTGTTGAATCCCTATGAACACTCTGTCGGAATGACACCGAGGTTTACCTTGGTGGTTGGGAATTATGATGGGGACGAATCCGAATAACTCTTGACTATTGATCTGGCGGTGGGAAGAACTCTTGATCGTTTGATTGAGGATATAGAAATCCTCAACCCTCATAATGAATCCTGTAGAATAATTTCGCTATGAATAAATGAGAGTTAGTATGGAAATAACTATGATAAGATATTTCATCACCTAAGCATTGACGGGCCCGAGTTCCCATCCCAAGAAAGAAAAATGAGAAAACCAAACATCCCACCAGCCTAAGTGAGGTTTAGGGGGTCGGGTGATCCACATTATTTTCGGCATGAAATGAGAGCGGAGATATAATAAAGCAATGTATAGAGATATCTCGGATATCCAATAATATAACAGAAATGTATTAGATATGCAACCATAAAAACAGACATACAGTAATACACAATTTTCTATTAATGAGCGAAAATGTACAAAGACTGTAAAAATACAAAGTGAAAGACTCCCTAGAATGGTGGCAGCTTATCTCTGAGAAGAGATGTGTCTGCTACTCGCATTTGCAAGAAGATGATTTTACAATGAGGCTCCAAAGGACTTTTTATCATAAAGAAAATCCAAAACCCTAACCTCGGAAGATGAAAATCCAATTGTTTTGTGGACCCTCTTTTGGGTAGTTTGGTGTATTAACTTCCCTGGGACGTAACTTTAGCATACAATCTCCGTTTGGGGCAAACGATAGCTCATTGGAAAGGTATCGTCGAGGAGATTCATTTAGGGGGATCAATCATAGACTTTGGCTATCATTGAGAATATATATCCCAAAAAACCTTCATTTAGGCCCTCAAAATGGCCCTAGAAGTTAAAAACTGCTAAAAATAGTAAATTACCAAAATTGCCAGAAAATTGTTTTGAGCCAGCTGGAAAAGGTGGGTGGCCACCGATATCCACCTGGATCAATCCTCCCTCCTTAGGAAGCAATGGTATCCATTGCGTTGAGTGCTCGAGGGAGAGGGAAAAGTGTTTGCTGAATTTGCATCTTGATGAGTTGCTTGCCTTGTTGAAGAAGTTGCATTGCTTAGCTTGTTGAAAGTTGTCACGAACATGTGGTTGGAAGGGTTGGACCTTTATAACCAATCTGGATACATGATATTCCTTGGTGTAGAAGGAATCTTTATAGTTTGTTGCAATATTGTCGACCTGCTTCTGTTGGATAGAAGGTGCTTGGGCCGAGTCTGTAGTGGTTGCAGTATCCCTTTGTTCACCTTTTGAATAGATTGTGAAGAAGTTGAATTTTGTAGTATGAGATACTACCTTGTGGCACTGTTTAGGTGGAACAGTAGTCAGAACTACCTCTGGTATTTTGTAGAGGTGACCCCCCAGAGAAACAATGACACTGCGGGGTCGAGACTCATAAACAAAATGGCACTTCCACATATATGGTTGGCTCAAGAAAACATCACAAACATCCAGTGGGGAAACATAACATAATACCTCATCCTTGAAGGGTTGGATGTCGTATGAAAATAAAAACTATTGGATGACACGGAGATCTCGTCCCTGGCGAAGCCACCCAATGTTGTATGGTTACAGGTGTGGTGTTGTTGACAATCCCAATTGTTTGACGACCTTTGCTGAGATGAGATTCTTCTGGCTTCCGCTATCAACAATAAAATGCAGTGAGGTCCCCTTCACCCACATCTATGAATGAAAAAGGCTCTCCCCCTCTTCAATATCTATTGGTTCTTCTGGTTGAATTGTTGTAGTCGCGAAAATAACAGTGGGGTCTACGTCGATGATCTGTCTTTTACCACTATTTTCATAATCAGATTCAGAATCAAGGTTCAACTCCTTATCTTTGATCTCGGCCACCAATTACTATTTTGAGTGACATTCCTCGGTGTTGTGCCAGAAGATTTTGTGGAAATCGCACCATTTTTTGGTGTCCTTCTTTGTCTTCTCGTGACCCTTCTTTTCATGTGGCTTGGACTGGTTTTCGGGAGATTTTTTGTTAGGGTCGTATTTATCATACTTTGGTTGTTGAATATTTGCAAACCCAAACTCTTATTTGTTCTGGTGCTTAAATTTCTGCTCAATTTTAACAACATATGGATAAGCAACACAAAGTGATGAGATGTCCAGAAAATCTATTTCAGTTTGGATGCATCTGTGTAGAGCCCCACAGTATTTCAGAACCAAATGTCTTTCGAAGTCTTTGATACCCAGCTTGGTGCGCAAGGTATGGAAGGTATTGGTGAACTCCAGAACTTCTTGGCCCCTCTCTTGCTACAGTGTGGTCCATCTCATGTACTGGTCCTCATAGTTGTCAATAGGGTAATATTGTTCCTCTGTGGAACTTTTCTCCCAGTAAGTTTCCCACCAATGTTTGACATGGGGGAGATATTTAAGGAGCGTGAAGGTGATCTTTTCCCTGTTGGAAAAAATTATGAATAGAGAAATAACCTTCTAACATATTTAGCCATTTGTCTAGGGCATTTGCGTCTATCTGACCTTCTAATACGAGAATATAAAAATTAACCTGTACCTTGAAAGGAGATGTGCTTCCAAAGTGTTTGTTTGATGAATATGCACTTGTTGTTATCAGAAGGCGTTGAAGGATGTGGGGAAAAATTCTCCATCATTTCGTCCCTTTGTCGCATGAGAGCTTGCTCAAGCAACAGATTGATAGAATCATCTTCTCCATCATTTTTATTTTATTTCACCATGGATGGTTTCTTAGGCATGTGAGAGAGATTGTCTTCAAGAGAGACAAGCTTGAGACCCAACTTGCTATATTCAGACCTTGTCGAGGACATGCACTGAAAAAAAATGATCAAGAACAGTCTGCTCTGATAACACTGATATGGATTATTTTCGGCATGAAATGAGAGCAGAGATATAATAAATAAATGTACATAGATATCTCGGATATCCAATAATATAACAGAAATGTATTAGAGATGCAACCATAAACACAAACATACAATAATACACAATTTTCTATTAATGAGCAAAAAATTTCAAAGATTGTAAAAATATAGAGTGAAAGACTCGCTAGAATGTTGGCAACTTATCTTTGAGAAGAGATGTGTCTGCTACTCGCATTCGCAAGAATATGATTTTACAATGAGGCTCCAAAGGCCTTTTTATCATAAATAAAATCCAAAACCCTAACCTTGGAAGATGAAAAGCCAACAGTTTTGTGGACCCCGTTTTGGGTAGTTTGGTGTATTAACTTCTCGGGGGTGTAACTTTGGCATACGATCTATGTTTGGGGTGCACAATAGCTCGTTGGAAAGGTATCATTGAGGAGATTCATTTAGGGGGCTCAATCAGAGCCTTCAACTATCATTGAGAAGCTCGATCCCAAAAAACCTTCATTTAGGTCCTCAGAATGGCCCCAGAAGTTAAACACTGCTAAAAATAGTAAATTACCAAAATTGCCAAAAAATTGTTTTGAGCCAGTTGGAAAAGGTGGGTGGCCACCAATATCCACTTGGATCATCGAGTGTTCTACAGAGTGGTATCAGAGTAGATTTAAAACTCTATTCTTGAATGGGTCACCAAGGCCGCTTGAAATTGTTTAAGAAATATTTTACTTTGCCAAGAATGCATGTTGTGATGATAATTCATGTAATGGCTAACATATTTTTGTTATTTCATCATGTAGGTTAGTGGAAGTGAATGGTACAGTGTAGCATGGAAAACACATCACACTTCATATATGAGGAATTTGATGGTCGGAGGGATAGAGAAACCCCTCCGAATTTGATGGCCATTGTTAGAAGCTTGAAGGCAGATAATGAAAGGCTCATGAGAGCTCAAGCTGAACAGGTAAAGTTGACTGCAGTGTTACTACAAAGATTGTCTAAGATTCAGAAGCATCTGCAGAAATTCCCTAGTAATGTATAGTTGCAACAATCAAAGAGGTTGAAAACCACTCCAAATGCCCCAAATCACGGATTGGCCCATAACGATGTGGGAAAGAGTTCTTCCAAGAAAATACATTGGAACATTAAGAAAAGCAAGTCTAGTGGAAGCATTTCCATGGAGTCACACATCAAGAATATTTCTTCTGAAGAGTTGTCCATTAGTGACACTGGGTCAAGTGTTCCAAAGAAAATGAAGAGACATTCAAAGAGTTCTTTGACTGAATAATTTAATAAGGATAAACCACCTACCTTTGATGGAGAAATTAAGAAGCTAGAAGAATTCAAAGCTTGCTTGTTGGGTTTGAAGAAGTACTTTCGAGTACATAATTATTCTGAGAACACCAAGGCAAGGATTTCCATCTTCAAATTGAACGAATGAACCTCCATATGGTGGGAAGATCTCAAGAAACTCAAGGAATTAAAGGAAAGCACACTAACCTAGAATCAATTTGAGAAATACTTTAGAAAGGCATACCTATCGAAGAATTATTTCAATGAAAAAAAACAAGGAATTCCATAAACATAAGTTGGTACAACTTACCATGGATGTTTATGCCAAAATATTTATGGATTTGTTGAGGTATGTCCCTTACCTCAAGGATGAGAAAGAGAGAGTGCAATGTTTTCTCAATTTATTTCCACGGTCCTACTAGGACAGAATTGAATTTGATAAGCCAAAGACATTGGAGAGCACTATAAGGAAGTCCAAGTGTTGTTATGATCAATCTAGGCATAAGCCAAATCCTTCTAAAGACTGGAAGAGAAGGGATAAGAGTGGGTCCCAGAAAAAGGGATTCAGATCATTTCCATACAAGAACTCAAAGAAGGGTGTGTGGTTTGAACAACCAAGCAGAAGTGTGCATCAACAAAATTTTCCATCTAAGAGTGGAAATAGGCCAGCAAAGTAGGCAAGAGAAAAAGTAAAGGACCCAAAGAGAGGGCCTCTATAGTGTTGGGGTTGTGGAGAACCACACGTATTGAGGGATTGTCCTCATAGGAAACATGATAGAAAGCAATTTTATCATGTGTATGAAGTTTCTATTGTTAATGATGTGGCCAGAAGTGTGCCAAGGATATATGCAACTGTGGAGAATCGGCAAGAAGACAACTAGGATTCAGTAGTGGAGATGGAAGGTATAATTGAAAAACAACCTATCTCTATTTTAATTGACCCATGATCTAATCTTAGTTATGTCTCACCTCAAGTTGTTGAATCATGTGCTTTACAGAGGACGAAACACGCAAGGGCATGGTTGGTCCAATTATCCATAGGAACTAAGAGAAAGGTGGTTGAGGTCATAGAAACCTACCCATTTGAGATAAATGGACTTTGAATGCAAGAAGCCTTGAATTTCCTACCTTTAGGATCCTATGACGTGTTGTTAGGCATGGATTGGTTAGCTTCCCACAAGGAAAAAATGAATTGCTATGAGAAAACTTTGGAATGTGAATATGAGGAACGAAACACAAGAGTTTTGCAAGGAATTCGGAAGCCGGTTTTAGTTAGGAAAATATTGGTGTTGCAGCTTAATAAGTTCAGTAGAAAAGGGTGTCCCTTGTATGCTATATAAGTGCTTAACTCAACAAAAACCAAGGAAGTGAAGGCTGAAGATCACCCTGTGTTGTGGGAGTTTAAATATGTGTTTCCAAAGGAGGTACCTGGACTACCTCCAAATATAGATCTTGATTTTTCAGTAGACCTTTTTATCACTGAAATTTCGTCCGTAAATGGTCACATGAATCTAGCATCTCCAAACACCTATTAGTTCACCTACAACCCAAAAAATTCATCTCCAAAAGGCACAAACTATACAACTGGTTATAAAATTGACATGCACATAAACACTATAGGAAGCCTGTGCATGTGCATAGGCCAAAGAAGCCAAAAGAGCGCACATGCACTTGATGCACAACTATGTATGATAAAAGTCACTTACTCATGTGAACAGAACATTTATGGTTCTTGTCGGCCCCTCACCTACTTCTGGTTAAGCTCCCAAGTCGATTTGACCCTCAAATCTTAGCTGAATCCGAGTGGGGGGTTGGTCAAAGACCTAAGGGTGCCCTAAAGGGCCCCTTGTTCACACTAAAGACTGGTTGGATAATGCCTCAAAGATTTTCTATAAAAAGAGGCAATGGGTGCACTATGAATTCAAGAATCTCATTTTATTTTTATGTTGCCTCTATTCTCCTACAAGGAACCTCTTTCCTTCTTGGATCATACTGGCATCATCTCATTAAGCTATTCACCTCACCTCTTGAGGGAATAACCTTGGATTTCTTCACCATTTACTTTCTAGTTTTCCATTTGTAAGAATAGCTCTCACATAGGGGACTCAAGAGCCCTCCCTAGGAGAAAGAGGGGATCCATAAGTCCCCCTTTCTCTTTGGTATTTTCCCACTAATACAATTTATCCATTGGTGGCATGAATATTGGTCAATTGTTTGATTGATTTTGGTTCTAATTTCCTTATGCATTTTAGTTTCATTTCTTTAGTTATTTATTTAATTGTTTTTATCTTAGTTGTTTTTTTATTTCATGTGATTGAGTCATTTGATTCATACACTAACCTCTGTCCTGTCTAGCAAGCCCAACTAGACTTGCAGGTGCCCTTCTTTTGCTCATTGGAGTGACGAAAAGGACACAAAAGATTGGCGACCATACTGGGGATAAGGTATCAGTTTCCTCTCTATTTGGGTTATTTGAGCACTTCTTTTTGATCCATTTACCTTGAAGGGATCATAATCGGCCTAGCCCTACCTGCAAAGAGCCGAATTTGGAGCTGGAAGGGGAGAATTCCACCTAAAAATTTTCTCCCAGATCCGTATTAGAACGTGCACAGGTTTTCCAACCCACGGGTGCACCTTTAGAGCATTGTGCGCCAACAACACTGTGTTTCTCAGCGCATTCTGTGCACAATGCACCAATAGGTCCTTGGTTCTTTGCACATTGGTGCCACATGCACCTTTGTCTAAACTGTGACTCGTGCATCTATCCATAATTTCAACATTGTAAGAGTTTTTTGTGATGTTTTGAAGGCCCCTAGCCTTCAAAATATTGCTTTTATCCAATTTGTAAATGCACCACACATAGATTCCCTTACCACATGAAGGGTTAGTCAAAACATAGGCACTTAAGGGGCTAAAAAGAACCATATTTATCCTCTCTTTTCTTTGAGTTGCCACATGTATGGCTTGTTTTGATTTTAAAAGATAAGTTAAGATCATTTACTATCACATATATAAACATTTGCATTGGGACCAGAAATCAAACTTAAATCATTGAGTATGCTCTTCTCTCACACCATAGAGCGATCTTGAGAATCAGAAAAATGATTGAGGGGAGATTTCATCTCCCTTAAAACAAAATCTTTAGGAGAGGACAAATCCCCCCTAGGGATCCTCTTAGTTTCTTTTCAAAACATCTTAAATTTGTAAGGGCCCATACATGCCCACATGTTGCAAAGATAGGATAGTTTTTGAAACTACTTTCTTAGTTTACATCACTAGGGGAGTTTAAAGATTATTGTAATGGGCCCATACATACCCACATGCTTACAATCTAGGATAGTTTTTTGAATATTTTTTAGATTAAATCACATTAGGGAGTTTAAAGGATTGGTAAGGACCCATATGTCCACATGCTAGTTCTTTAGGGACTTTAAAATTTTGCAAGGTTGTACCAATGGCATCTAGTAAGAGAGGCAATCAAGACTTGTAAGGACCACATGAAGTACACATATTTCAACGTGACACCTAACTTATTAAACATTTGGCACATTTATTCACTTGCTCACACACACAAAGTCACTCTTTACTCACGTAATTTCATCTCGAATTGTGGAGGTTGAAGTAAGTTTCCTCCAAAGGGATTCTGAAATGTCCCACTATTTTCTTGAAGAAATTACCCACAACCACTTAATTCAAACGAGATTGATTCACACCCCCAATCGGTCAACCAACCACATCTAAAAGTTTCTAAAAACTCACTAATTTTTTCTCCACAGGAGGTGCCAAAATAATTTTTTAGTTTAGGTAGGATCTCGGGGGTAGGCATCCAAATAACCCCTCGTTATCTGGTTCTCACATCTTCAAACATTAGAAGTTGACAAATAGGGAACTTTTAAATCCTCCAAGTCAAGTGTTCCTAACACTGTAAGGTAGGGAGATACTCGCGAAGGGTTGAAGGCCGAGGTCTTGTTGTTCTATGCATCCCCCCTTGAGGCACCCACCTCTTGGAAGGGATCTAGCCTGTGACCCATTTATGAAGCCAAAAATCTAAATGTCACACTTTGATCGAGGTACCTAGTGGCCAAATTTTAGGACATCTACCCAGGTGGAAATTGTGGGCTACAATTTCACTTTGATCGGATTGTGTTTGGCTATTGGGAAATATCGCCACCTCTTTCGAGATATGCACCCTCTACCCCTCATTATAATTGATTGTTTCATCCTTCACTAGTTCCTCTTCTGGTGGCTTCAGACCCCACTATTAAGTGCTATTGGAAGGTCCAATGCTATTTGAGAGGAAGGACGTTACGTATTTTTAGGACACGAGCATTTGTTTTCTTTGTTCTCCCATGCGGACAAAATCCACCTACCCACATGAATGCTTCTTTTCAATTTGATTTACGTATGATGCTCTTGTAAATTACATACGATTGTGAGATATATTGTGAAGGTCCAAATAATACAAGTCTCTTGTTCATCTCTTGCTCTCATCACCACTTGCACACATTAATTTTGCTAGTTGGACATCATAGGGGACCCACAGAATCCCCGTTGTTTGAAACACTTGCAAAATCTTCCTCCTATATTAGGAGGAGTGCCTAGTCTCACCAACTCATCGGCTCAACCATCTCACACCCTTGTGAGTGCTACTATTTTGGGATCAACTTTTCTTGGTTCCACCTTACTTGGGTCCAATTCCCAAGGCCAACCATCTACTAGCTCTCCTTTACAAGGAAGCGGGGGGAAAACGTCTTCTCAAGGAGGAAGTACAACCCCACCTAACCCCCTTCAAGGGTTAGGTATACAACCTACTCACACCATGGTTGGAGCTAATCCTCCACCGCCACTCCACATGCCATATTTGGCCTCCCTCAACATACCTTATTTGAGTAAAATCACAAATGACCCTATATTGCATGACCCCACATGGTCTGCTATGCCTACCAAACTACCTTCAGACATTCCCAAGTTTGAAGGAAAGGTGGGAGAAGATCATGCCAAACATATCATGACCTTCCACTTATGGTGCTCTTCCAACAACATCATGGACGACTCTGTCCGATTAAGGTTATTTCAGCACACACTCATAGAACCATCAGCCAAATGGTACGTGGACGAGAAATCCGGGTCCCATGTGACTTTTGAATCATTGGCCAAAACATTTTTGACCTTATTTCAACTACCAGTTCGTCATGACAATGGTCTAGAACTACTCTCTGAGTGTAAATAATCCTCATCCACACACATCGCTGACCACATTCATGAATGGCGTCGACGACATAGTTTATGCAAAGCAAAAACCACCAAAGAACAATGCCTTGATTGGTTTCTATGATCACTCGTCTCTATCCTTTCTAAAGATGTGGCCTCCACCTTCCACCAAACTGAAGGGGAAGCCATCAGCAAGGCTCAATAGTATGACCTCATTTATGCTCAGTCATGTTACTTATACAAAGTACTACCTAACGCCTCGAGACTCGTACCATTCAGCCAGGACAAACCTGGCATGTCTCACATGGTGGATGGATTGATTGGTACCACAACACACCACAATTCGTACATCCAACCACCACCTATGTATGGTACACCCCAATATCCTCCTATATATGGAGGTCCATCTTATTACCCTCCTCCCCTTTACCAACATTCATATCATGTTGTTCCCCCTCAGTCATTGGGGGCACCCCCACCGGTACCCATGTCGTATCCGGTCTCTCAATCCAGCACGGGTCCACCCCCAACCATTGGATATAACCCTAGCAGTAGTGGAAGTACCTCTACTTTATATATTCCATATGGATCCTATCCACAGAACAATCCATATTTCCCATTTTCTGGTCCTCCCCAACCAGTTAATCCTCCACTGGGACAACCACATGTCAGCGTCAACTTTGTTCAGCCCTTTCCCATTCAATAGGTTCATACATTTAAACAATTGAATACAACCAATATGAATCATAAGAAGAAAGGGAAAAACTGAAACAATGACAATCCAGGACCAGGAGGGAATGACCCCCACAACCATCCCACTGGGGGAAACCAATACCAAGACCCCCAAGGGGGTACCAATAAAAATAAGCCACGACAAGGGAAGAGCAACAATCATCAGACTAACTTACCTTGTGATATATGTGGTGAGTATGGACATTATACTCATCATTTCCCCCAAATTTCCGATCTCCAACAGATGAGGGAATCCATGAAATCACAGGGCTGCACCACCTGCCCCTCAGTAGGCCCCACAAAAGTATTTGAAACCACTGCCTCTAGCTACTTTGCAAAACCCCATACCATACCAAGGTGTGATGAACACCCAACAAGTGATCAACCTTGCCCCACCACAAATGGGGCAATATCCAAACCCGGGTGCCACTCAACCCGAGAATCTGGTTGATCGCAGTGTCCTCCTCACAAGCAAGTAAATTCTTCTGCAAACCCGCAACCTTCAATAAGGTATTCCTCCCGACTCTACCCCAACCACCACAGAAACATTGCCAACTACTATAGGACAACCATTGATGATTCCACATCCTAACGCGAAACCCATTCCCCGCATACCACATATGCCTTTACGACAGAATGTGCATAACCCTCATGGTAGGGTTTCTCATAATTATAGTTTGGTTGATGACTTAGCCCAGTCTCCCACAACGATGTCTGTGTTGGAGGTCCTCCAAACCTGTCCATCACAGCGAAAATCCTTGCTTTCTTCCTTGGGGGTAGTCGACCTAGCTGACACACAACTGATCACATTTGATTCATATAGTGGAGAACCACGTCTTCCTACCCAAGTAGCCTTCCAGATACTAGTTAAGATATGGAACACCAAAGATTATCTGTGTATCATTGACGAAGGTGCATCCACATGCATCATGTCTAAACACATATGGTAGAAAATTGGTTCCCCTGACCTAGTACCCTCTGCCATCACCCTTCGAGCTTACGGCGGTCAACCAACATCTTCTGTAGGGATTTGTCAAAATATCCCCATAGAACTTGGGGCAAAAACCATCCTCATTGACATTGAAGTTATCGATGCCCAAATTGATTACAATATCTTTTTCGGATGCAACTACATGTATTCTATGAAGGCGATCACCTCTTTTGTGTTTCGTATGATGATGTTCCCCCATAATGGGAATATCGTCACCATTGACCAACTTACACATTATGAGCCTAACCATTCCGCCAACATTGATAACATCCTCCCTCTTGTCCATGTTAGCTCGGATGATTTTCCAGTTGTCAACATGGGCCTTGGATTATTCCAAGACCCATCCATGTTGGGCACTTATCACGGAGCACCATCGTTCCTAAACCCATCTTTTTCAGCACAAGTGTGTGTAGTTTCCTCTAAAGGAACATACATCGGATACAAGACTCCTGTCACTGAGTCCCCTCCCCATATCAAAGTTCCACCAGTTGAAGAAATATTACCTCAGGAGTTCCTGAGAGCACTACCACACCACTTATCATGTATCTTCACCCCCTCTAGGGCAAAATCCTGGTTTGGGAGATAGTCCCCCAGGCCATCACCCAAATTCCATTTTTCTACCCCCCACCTGGAGTCGAAGAATTCTAGGTAGCCGCAATGCTTACCCTTCCGAACATGGTACTCTCCATTCCTGTATGGTATCTACATCCACCTGAGATGGTTCCTCAACCATCCCTCCCTCCTCAGTCAAAGGGAATCCTGATGCATATCCCAGTACTAACTCCTTCCACGCCACCCTCACCCCCAATCGCCAACACCACTGCTACAACTGGGGGCATATGGAAGAAGAAAGAGCCCATCGCTCCACTACCTCTTCGAGTTCAACTCCCTTGTGCCTTATGTGAAAGAAAAGGATATCCCACTCACAAATGTCCTTCTCTTCCCAAGCTACGCAATTTTATCCAGCTTCCTCAAGCATCCCTTTTGCTTGCCACTCCACCAAGTACGTCCCATGTTACTATGGATTCATCAACCACACACAAACAAAATATACGAACCAATTTCGCCTGTGCTATATGCACAGAATATGGGCATTACACTCATCATTTCCCATCTATCCCATATGTCTGCCACACATTAGCCGCGGAGCGCCACACATATTTGCTTGAGATTCTTCCGGCACTCCATACCAATGCTCCCATGAATGTAATTCATTATATTTCTTCATCAGTCCTCGAGCAAAGGGGAGTTCCATGTCTTCCCACCAAACTACCGCCCGATCGCCCATAATGTCGATGCAACTAGGATGGCATTATGGGCCCACCGTCCATATCTAAGCCCTTTTCCCCACTTTCATTTTTTTGTACAAGAGCTCAAAGCATCCATTTTTTGATCTGTCTTCATCCAGGAGATCAGGATCCCGACACCTACACAGTCACATTCCCCAAGTCACCATCCATCCTCGGCCCCCGGGGGAGCATTTTTCTCAGATCATGCCCAGGTATGCATCCTCATGTTCAAAATTATCAAATAGCTATTATATGTTCTTTATCTTCATATATTGTTCACGTCAAGTACTTTGTTTTCATGTGTGCAGGTACTTGGTCATCAAAAACTAGCACAGTCCGTTCAGGTAAATGATCTACACTGGTATGTAATCATTCCCTCTAAATATCAATTGCATATCCCAGTCACACCCTCCGACATTTTCCTGTAGTATCCTCACATCTGGCTTTGCAGTACTATCACCTTTGCTGCATTTCAGTATTTTCACCCGGTAGTACTCTCCCCCTACATGAGTTGTCCCATTCATAGTCCCCTTTGGCACTTTGACACACATGCTGCTCTCACCCCCTAGGGATGGGAGTCTTGATAGTATTACGCATGTTCAAGAATCATCCACATACTCCTTCTCTTCATTATGCTAGTTTTCCTAATGGACTCCCAGGATATCTCCTTACGGTTCTCATTTAACTGCGCCTCCACAGTATCATTAACCCTCCATTTCATCCACAATTAGTTTTCCCATCTGCGAATTTCCCTTCATTCATCTACCTCATACAGAAACCCACCCATGGGGCCTCCACCCTCCGCCAGTTCTCCATGCAACTTGTTCCCTCACAGGCCA
The DNA here is from genome assembly GCA_009831015.1 of Picea engelmannii. Taxonomy (NCBI): domain Eukaryota; kingdom Viridiplantae; phylum Streptophyta; class Pinopsida; order Pinales; family Pinaceae; genus Picea; species Picea engelmannii. Next base: position 177,127 of record ML794264.1, read on the forward strand.
AGCCATCTTGCACTGGTGCACCCATTTCTGTATTTTTACACTCGGCCCAAATCATTCTTTATTTATTTGGTCATTGTAAAAAGCCTTTATTTCCAGCATTTACATAGCTTTTTATTGCCTCCCTTGGCGACCTTCTTTTCCTGGCAAAGTAACCCCTGTCGCCCTTGGTTGGGGCATTCATTATCTACTACTCTTGTTGACATCGTCCATAAACCCCAAGTATCCCATAGTCCATGTAACTCTGGTCTCTGAGTTTTTCCACTTTGTCATGCCTCTGGCACAATTTAACCCACGTCTAGTCATCCCCCTGACGCTAGACCCAGTTTCACGATTGTTTCCACTCATACTTCATATATATCCCCAACCAAGGGAAGTCTTGAGTCTCACCGCATCTTGACTTAGTCCATGTTCCTTATCAGTTCCTGATCTTATCCAGTGAATTTCATGAAGCCCTCTTGCTTCTTGGAGTCACGTCTCCCTCTCTGTCGAAATCAACACAGTTTCTAGAAGGGTGATAGTATGTTGACTATCATTACCTTTACAATGAGGAGTCTCGGATGGAACAGAGAGCACCATCATTAATCTATGTTTTCGTTGACCCCCTTAAAATTTGAATTCAACACAATCTCATGTTATGATGGGTCTTACTTTGTGACTATTGCAACTGTTTTATACTAGTTGAAGACCTCTGAATTTCTTGGGCCATCAATGCCTATGATTCATCAACACTTCTTACAGGTGTCATCACCTCTTTTCATAGTATGTTCACCATCAACATCATCATCTTCCATTATCAAACCACCTCGGAGGGTGCTGCAATTATCTACATCAACATACAACTTCAGTTACTGTCTTACATATTTGATTTACATGACACGAGCATGGGGCATGCCCACCTCATTTGTATACAACTTTTATTTTCCAACACCTAGAGAAAGGTTTGGGTCCCACAGTTTTCCTCTCCTTCCGACGGATCGCTCTTGCAGTTCCCATCAACACTCTTTCTTACAATGGTACTCTTAATAGAAGAAACATTGATGTATTTCAGTTATATGTATGCTCCTAACCTCACACATCAGGGGGCATATGTTATCACTAAAATTTCATCCGCAAATGGTCACGGGAATCCAGCATCTCCAAACACCTATTAATTCGCCTACAACCCCAAAAATGCATCTCCAAAAGGCACAAACTATACAACTGGTTATAAAATTGACATGCGCAGAAACACTACAGGAAGCGCACGCACATGCGTGGGCCAAAGAAGACAAAAGAGCGCACATGCACCCGATGTGTGACTATGTACGATAAAATATGCACACTCCTGTGAACAATGCATTTATGGTTCTTGTCCGCCCCTCACCCACTTATAGTTCATCTCCAAAGTCGATTTGACCCTCAAATTCGAGCTGAATCTGAGTGGGGGGTTGGTAAAAGACCTAAGGGTTCCCTAAAGGCCCCCTGTTCACACTAAAGACCGGTTGGATAATGCCTCAAAGATTTTCTATAAAAAGAGGCCATGGGTGCACTATGATTTCAATAATCTCATTGTATTGTTATCTTGCCTCTATTCTCCTACAAGAAACCTCATTCCTTCTTGGAGCATACTAGCATCATCTCATTAAGCTATTCACCTCACCTCTTGAGGGAATAAGCTTGGATTTCTTCACCATTTACTTTCTAGTTTGCCATTTGTAAGAAGAGCTCTCACATAGGGGACTCAAGAGCCCTCCCTAGGAGGAAGAGGGGATCCATAAGTCCCCTTTTCTCTTTGGTCTTTACCCATTAATACAATTTCTCCATTGGTGGCATGAATATTGGTCAATTGTTTGATTGATTTTGGTTCTAATTTCCTTATGCATTTTAGTTTCATTTCTTTAGTTATTTATTTGATTGTTTTTAGCTTAGTTGTTTGTTTATTTCATTTGATTGAGTCATTTGATTCATACACTAACTTCGGTCATGTCTAGCAGGCCCAACTAGACTTGCAGGTGCCCTTCTTTTGCTCATTGGAGTGACGAAAAGGACACAACAAACCTTATACCTAGAGCAATGTCATCATCAAAGGTACCCTACATAATGAATACACCTAAAATGGTGTAGCTTAAGGTACATTTGAAAGAAAGGCTAGAAAAAGGTTACATCATGCCGAGTGTATCTTCGTGGGGAGCACGATCCTTGTTAGTAAAGAATAAGGATGGTACCTTGAGACTATGTATTTACTATAGGTAGTCGAATAAGATGACCATCAAGAATAAGTATCCATTACCTAGGATTGATGATCTCTTTGATCATCTCAAGGGAGTTGTAGTATTCTCAAAGATTGACTTAAGGTTTGGATATCATCAAGTCACGATTAAGGATGAATACATCCACAAGACAACATTTAGAACGAGATACAGACACTATGAGTTTTTAGTGGTACCATTTAGACTCACCAATGCACCAACTACTTTCATGTGTTTGATGAATAGAATGCTCAACAAGTATTTAGACAAGTTTGTCTTAGTGTTTATGGATAACATTTTGGTGTATTCCAAGACTAAAGAAGGGCATGAAGGACATCTCAAGATGGTATTATAGGTGTTGAGAGAGCACTAGATTTATGATAAATTATCAAGTGTGGTGATTTCTTTCAAAAAGAAATCTAGTATTTAGGCCACATAATCTCAGTAGAGGGAGTGGCAGTAGATCTCGAAAAGATCAAGGCAGTCATGGATTGGCCTGCCCCTAGGAATGTGACAGAAGTAATATCTTTCATGGGATTGGCCAGGTATTATAGAAGGTTCATAAAAGGATTTTCTAATATTGGTAATCTCATTACCACATTACAAAAGAAGGGGAATAAATTTGTATGGTCACTCAAGTGTGAGGCCAACTTTCAATAGTTGAAGCATATTTTGACTAATGCCCTTATTCTGAAGATTGCAGACTTTGAAAAGGATTTATTGGTTTTCACTGATTCTTGCAAATAAGGACTCAGTGGATTCTTGCAAATAAGGACCTGGAATGATCGTCCAGTTTCACCAATGTAACATTTCCCACAAGAACATGACACTTTGTAGATGCCTTTTTCTTGTCGGTTGTCTGTAGGGTCCTTTACAGACTTCATTCTTTGTCTGATAGTGATTAGGGGTTTGAAAAAGGTCATAATTTCTTTTCTTCTTAAAACCTTGGCAATCTTATCTGTGACACCTCGAATGTAGGGAAGAAAGGCTCTACTGTTAGATGTTTGATCATTCTGTATACGAGTCCTCCTTTCTTTCTTATCCATTGCCTTCTTGATGTCCCTATCTTTATATCCAATGTTCTTGAAGACCTTAGTTAAGTGGTCTATTTCTTCTTTGAGATGTTCCTTGTCAGAAATTCTCGTTGCCCTTGTGGCCATGGTGTTGAGAACCCCCATTTTTTGGGAGGGGTGGTGGTAGGATTTCGCGTGAAGGTAGCTGTCTGTGTGAGTTTTCTTCCTAAAAACTTTGTGCCCAAGTGTACCATCCTGTTTCCTAGTTATAAGCACATTCAGGAAGGGTATGCTATTGTTATCTTCTAGTTCCATGGTGAATTTAATGTCCTCAGAAATCCCATTGAGGTGCTCAAAGAATTTGTCCAGTTCTTCTTTTCCATGAGGCCATATGACATTGGTGTCGTCCACATACCTTTTCCATCTGGATGGTTTGAGGGGGTATGTTTCAAGGGCATTTTTCTCAAATTTCTCCATGTAGAGGTTGGCTACAATTGGGGATAAAGGGGATCCCATGGCTACTCCGCTTGTTTGTTCGAAAAACTCTCCTTGGAAGCTGAAGAAAGTTGATTTTAGACATACTTCTGCAACTTTAGTGTACGTATTACATAGGTCTAGTAGGTAGATAACAACAGTCGAGCGTACCAATCAATTCAAAAATGCATGTATGATGGTGCTTATGTTTATATGTAGTAATTGGATCACAAAAGGAGGGAGTGCTATTCGACTAGGTTGTTAAATGGTGGATAGAAGGTATGCACAAATTTATGCACCCATTGTTTAATTTGAACACCCTGCACCGTCAAGTGCACTTCACAATTGTCCACATGCCCTAGGAGATCAGAAGTATCGTCGAACCACTCCCTAGGGAAGAGTCTGATAGAAGAGGGTTGTTAAACAAATAAAAGGTTGTTTGTTCCTTTCATTAATAGTAGAGAGATGAAAATTTTATACTTATTAAGTGAGATGATGAATAAACACGAAGAAGTTGGAAGGGAGACGAAAATAATCTATTGACTGAGCGAAGGAAAGGACAGGGTGGGGGATATATGCGGATTGGAGCGACCTTTCCAACAAAGCTTTGATCCACTCGAGCCATGGATGGAGAACAACCTTCTTTCATGCCTTCAAGATTGGAGACGAGATTTACTCTACCTATTGACTAAATTCCTTCTCCAACTCTCGCTCAACAAATCTTTTGGAAATATGTCAGTCATGAGAAGGACCCTTCCTTTCCGATTGAGAACTGAACCACCACCCTTCTTCGACCAGGGCAAGGGAAAGACATGGAATCTGTGTTCTACTTTCTTGTCCTAGTCGGATCCCTCGAACCATCACTACCTACTCCATTCCCCCCATCCTCCCTTTCACTAAAGAGCATTGAACCAAATATCTTTTCTAAGTGTATTGAGTATACGTATTAACGGCTGGTCGGGTCGTTGATTCATTCTTTGACTGGTTGTTCGATGCATGTTGGAGAGAGATGGAATGAGCTCGACCTAGAAACCACCTTTAAGAGCCCCACCCTTTTATACATGATAAATCGATGGGATGACTTCAAATATCTTGCTCCCCCTATAATATTGAAGGTTGGTTCATTTGGAGAATTGTGTGATTCTGATCCGAAGGATTTTCAGGAATTATCAAGTTGGGTGAAGGATTCTTCTGTAGCATTACAATTAGAGTGAGGCACCAAACTACCACAAGGAGGAAGGACAAAGTGGATACGCCACTTGGTTTTAGGTCAAAATCGAGAAACCCTAGGATGGGAAGAGAGAGGGAGAGAAGAGGAGGAGGGAAGGCCACAAGGATAATGACAATTATAAGGTTGATTATTTGATCTAGGGTTGTAGATTAATTTAGGTAATTCAATTAGGTCTCAATAATAAGTAATATATAACAACAAATTAACAAAGGAAGGTAAGCCAACTACGGTTAATTTATTGATCTCCTTGGTGAGCTAATTGACTTCAATGTTGAAGTATGAAGACATAGATTATAAGGAATGATTTCACCTAGAAAAATGATATTGTGGGTGATAAATTCTCTTAGGATAAAGATGATAGACACCACATGCCTCCAAGATATGGGTTCTCCACTCGAATGAACCTACACATGTTGCTACACTTTCCTACGAAACAAAGTTGACCCTGATCTCCAATACAATGAAATAAAAACACATATATTAGATCTACCATATAAATAATGAAACAATGAAGTATTGTATGGTGACCCAAAGTGCCCTCATAAAGGTAGAACTTCTCTTTCCCTAGCTTGACTAGAACCTCCCTTGAGTTAGAAGGGTTTAATTGTCCAAGGTGTAGGAGGGAACTAGGTCAATGGAGACACCCTAGGACAAAGCAACAAGCCTTTAAATGATAGAAAAACAAAAAGAGCGATATACCTATAGAGGTGTTAGAGATGAAAAAAGAAATAAACGCAAGGGCATAGAAGAAGAGTTAGAGAGCTAGATCAAGATTTGATGTCAAATCGGTAATGTTCTTGCAAGATATTTTCATGAATGGAAGAGGAAACAAAGAGAATCCAAGAGGATTTACAAAGAGAATAATGATATAAATAGGAAAATAAATGACCTTAAGGTTCAAATTAACATTAGGCTAGTCATTTGCCAAATAATTTCATACAAAGGAGTAGTACCTTGGGTTTTGATTGAGTACCATTGATTTATCAACCCATAACACAAGTATTTTCCCTAAATTCAACACTATGTTCCGTGAGCCACAACTTAAAGACACGGTGCGACCCCTAAAAATTGTGGTTCACTTGTAGATATATGAAGGATTAAGGAAATTTTTACCCCATGGACCCCCTTTAGGCAACCAAAAATGGATTTGAGTTTTCGAGGACACAAAATGAGGTATCCTAACAAACTGTGGCCAAATAAGGGGCTCAAAGTTCCCAAAAAGTGGGTGAATGCCCCAAATTTACACCCCAAAGGATCTAAGAAAGAAAAACAAGCAACCAAAGGTTAAAGAAAAGATGAGAGGAAAAGAGGGATAACCCTACCTAAGCACTAGGGATCCCAAAATGTCGTACATCTAGACTAAGGGAAGGTGACTCAAGGGAGAGTGGTCTAGCAAAAGAGAACCTTCATAATGAAGGATGAGAAGTAACCGAGTCATCATAGTGTGGGTCACACATGGTCAAGGTAGATAAGTAGGCCATACCATGACACTTCTAATGGGTAGGTGTATGTGAGTAGTCAAGTGTGAAATCCATACACTACACCTCCCTCTCTCCCAGCCAACTTGACCATGTTTCGTTCAAGGATAGCTTCTTTCTAATTTAATAAATCAAAGGATGTCCTAGAGTTGAATACAAAATGAAAATATCTTCTCAAATCAATGGAGGATTATAAGGAAAATGCTTTGATATATTTGATGGCATGTGCCCATCTACAAATGGATTGAAGGAAAATTAACCTAGTCTTTTATTATTAATTTCTGCATGAGGGGATTTTTCATTGTTTATGTCAATAGCCCCAATGATAGATGTGTATAAGATAAAGGCTATGTAAACCCGAAAGAAAGTATGCACTAGATATCGAATTTAAAGGTGGGTGGATCTTGAGCATGACGAATACTAGATCTATCTTGATTGAAGGTCTTCGCGTGTAGAAAATTGACTAATAATAAGCCTATGTTTGTTTGCTGCGTAGATTTCTCCCCACCCTACCAATAGCACCTCCCTCGGGCACTCTGGATAAGGAATCTCAAGAACTCAATATGGAAGATTGGAGTGCTTCTTTATCAAATCAATCAAACATCTCTGTGGAACGAGTGTTTAAAGGTGCACTCACTATCTAAGATATTCCGGCACGAAGCATTTGACTCCTTCAGGTGATTCGTCATCGGAGGAGGATGTTGCTTTTCCTCTCGTGGTCCTTTTATTTCATGGGTTCCCCCCATTTTCGTGGGTTACCATACCACGGGGGGGGGGGGGGGTTCGTGAAACCAACCCCCATGGTATGGTAAATTCATTCGAGTTCACCTGATTCATGGTATGGTAAATTCATTCGAGTTCACCTGATTCATTCAGTGGGGCGAACAATCAATCATTGTGGCAGGTGGGTAGGAAACTTTAACCCTTTTTCAAACGAAAATCTATCGGGTAAGGATTACATTTCTTAGTATATTTGATAATCAAATAAAATTAAAATATGTATATATAAAATAAAGATAAATAAAAAATAAATTTGTCAATATATTTTTAATTAAATAAAAACTATAGAAAAAAAATGATTTCATGTTAAACAACACAATGCCTAGTTTACATTCTATACAAAAACTTTTAAAAAGAAATTTGCTCAATAAATTTAAGTGATTAAATATACAAAAGTTTATAGAGTGATCATAAATGGGCTTTTATATTACTATAGAATAAGGGTGTGGATTCTCTAAAAATATTCCAATAAATTCAAGTCATTGAACACACAAAAGTTCATGGACTTCACAAGTAGACTTCTATATTATTATAGAGTAAGGGTTTAGGTACCAAGACTTCACTTACTCCTCCATAAACATCTAAAGATTTAGGTGTTAGGGTTCTAGCCACTGGTGCTTAAACATTGAATATGTGTTTGGTGTATTTAATCTAAGTCTATTTTAACATTTAGATAGACTCAAATTAAACCAATTAAGAACACTTAAGTGAAAATGGCTCACTATGACCATCGAATTAGGTTTCAATTAAATAAAAAACGCTCCTTAATCCATATAGTAATTAAATGTTGGGGTTGGATTCACCATTGTCCTACAAATCCTCAAAAAAAAATAAGGCAAACATTTCTAACAATAATAAACCATTAAACTTTGTCAAATCACACAAAACTATTTAGATACCATCACGATGAACAAATCAAAAGTGATCATTAGATATAGGTCCATCAAATCAACTTTCTAAAATTTAGGAATATCCTCCATAGAAATGTCCATTTATTAAAAGTAAATAAACCACTAAAACATAAAAATAAACTAACTACGTTTTCCTCCTACTAACATTCCCACCCTCCTACACATAAAAAGAAACTACCTTATTTTTCTTCCTACTAACATTCCCACCCTCCCACACCATGTGTCGCAAAATTGATAAATAGCCCCACCCTACTTTAATGTGAAACATGGATATAACATATGTGAATGAAAATTAAAATTTTCAAGTCTCTTGAATCACAAGATACATGTTTTAACCATTTAACATGAAAGTTCTCAACACAAGTTATCACATGACCATGTTTATAGTTCTACATAGTTTGTGCCTTATGCTTTATTTTTTCATGATCTATGTTGGAGTTGTGTGTCTTCTTTATAGAGGACCCACATGCTTAGAATACTAAATGTTGGAGAGACAAATGTTCACTTATGTATATGGGCTAAGGAAATACTTTTTAGGCAATATTAGTTTTGGGTTTGTATGTGGTAATGACATGTTTTATATATTTTTCATAATTTTTTTCTAATTCAAACAATTTTATATTTAGCCTAAAATTAATCTTTCATTCTATCCATATACTCAATACTTTTTAGGCAATATAAGTTTTGGGTTTGTATGTGGTAATCTAATACTGACATGTTTTGTATATTTTTTATAAGTTTTTTTTCTAGTTCAAATAATTTTATATTTAGCCTAAAATTAATTTTTCATTCTCTCCATATATTGCCATTCTATTTTGAATGGTTAGCTTATGATGTTTATACTTCAAAACATTTTGACCCATAATGAATAATAAGTGCATAGAATTTTCAATTTGTTCCTCTAAACATTTACATGATTGTTGAGCACTTTGGATTTATTATGGATTAATCAACCCAACTTATTGTTAATGTATAGAGTTAATAAAGCAAGCTTTGTATTGGAAGTCATAAGATATTTGATTTTTATTAGAGATAGTTATCAAATATTGTAATTGAAGGTAGAAGATGACCACTTCTGTATATGAGCTAGTGGCTTCCATAAATGTGCATATATGGAAGGTGGTTTCCAAAAATGTGCATATATAGAAGTCCTTCCATAAATGCGCATATATGAAAGTGGTAGGCTTCCATAAATGCGCATATACGAAAGCACTTCTGTATATGCGCCTATACGGAAGCACTTCTGTATATGCGCATATACAGAAGCTGACTACTTCCGTATATGCACATATACATAAGCCGTATATATGGAAGTTTGGCTTCCGTAAATGCACATATACGAAATCACTTTCATATATGCATATATACGAAAGTCGACCACTTCCGTATATGTGCACATACGGAAGGTGACTTTCGGAAATGCGCATATATGGAAACACTTCCATAAATGTGCATTTACAAATGGGAAGTTGACCACTTCCATAAATGTGCATCTATGAATGGGAAGACAACCACTTCCATACATGCACATTTATGAACAAAAACTTCTGTATATGCGCATTTACGAATGACAACTTCTGTATATAAAAATTTACGGAAGCTGACCACTTCCATAAATGCACATTTACGGATGACAGCTTTTGTATATTCACATTTACGGAATCTGACTTCCATTTATGCGTGCTTCCATAAATGCACATTCATGGACGTTGTATTCCATATGCGCATATACAGAATTGTATTCCATATATGCGCATATGATTTGGTGTTCCTCCTCTAGATTTGGAATGAATTAGAGCATCATGATCCATCACCACCACCTCAACTTAAAATCCTATATAGGGTAGTTTCCTCTTAGCTAACCCATCAAGGTCAATATCATTTAAAATTTCTATGTTCTCCATAATTGTGTTCAAATAACAACAAAATTCACCATGGCAATCAAGAAAGTGAACCTTGAAGTCATTGTTTAACTCTATAAGACCCCTTGCACTTGATAAAGTATATAGCATGATTCATTACCTTAGTGCACTAACCCAAAAATCATTTTGCATCATATGCTTTGTGCTTATATGTTTCTTTGTTGAAAATAAAATTCCATCATGATCAAACACTATAATAGATGGTCGAATGTAGTAAAGAAATTTATGAAGAAAACATCTTGCAAGTATACATCTCCTACTAGGTTTAACTTCACCATTGAAACACATGAGAACTTGTTTAAAGTAGCTTACATAGATAATTTGGCTTGGAAGAACAAGACCCTTGCCACCTATACATTATTTTTTGTTATAATATGTGATGGAATTTTCAATAGTGGGGTAGAGATTGAGGTAAAGAAGAAGAGTTGATATCATGAACCTTGTTTAGGCCATGCCATATTTACAATGAACATTGAATACATTATTTATTGATATCTTCCTTCAACTATGAGTATTCACTTAGAAAAAAAAGATAGTATGAGTTAAATTGGAGAGTAATTATGATCATCAAAGGGAAAGAAATCAACCTTTTCTTCAAACATTGAAGTCTCATCTATCCTTTCAGAGAAAAGATTGTAAGATTTGTATTTTCTCTTGTGATGAATTTCATTAAACTTGATAGCCTCTTTCATATGATTTTGATAGAGCCCCTCAAGATATCCAAGAATAAAAGAATTGATGTCACTAGCATGCAATCCCATAGACTAGTTTCCATCTCTCTCTCTCTCTCTCTCTCTCT
>ML794264.1:188731-199167 GCA_009831015.1 Picea engelmannii
CTTGCATCTACCCCTCTCTCCTCCTCCTCCTCCTCTCTCTCTCTTCCATCTACCCCTCTCTCCCCCTCACTTTGTATCACCTTACCTCTCCCTTTCTCTCTCCCCATCTCTCTCAAGCAATTCCTCCCATAACTAGAAGAAGAAGACGCCAAGGAAAGGTTCAAGAAGAATGAAATCAAGGCCAAGAGGATCTTTATAGATTCAATCAAGGATCACTCGATCCCAAATGTATCAGAATTGAAGACACCAAAGGAAATGTTTGATGCCACTATATGAAAGAAATAATACCAGTAGGAAGTTGACGCTAAGGAATCAACTTAGAAACATAATGATGAACAAGTCATAAAAAGTCTCCAACTACTTCATGAGAATTTCACAGATCAAGGACTAGCTAGCAGCTATTGGAGACTCGGTGGATGATGTAGAGCTTGTGACTACTACACTTAATAGTTTTCCATCTTCTTGGGACCCATTTGTTCAAGGAATTTGTGCAAGAAGTAAATTGCCCAAATTTGACAAGTTGTGGACAGATTGTAGCCAAGAAGAATCTAGATTGATATCCAAATCATATAAGACTAATTATGAATAAAACCAAGCTCTTTCCGCTCATGTGAATAAAATGAAAGAAAGGAGAGATTCCATTCCAAAGAAAACTTGAAGACCACACCATAAGTAGGATGTGTTTAAAATCCACTGTTACACTTGTGAGAAGTTGGGACATTATGCCTTTCAATTACCCCATGGGAAAGGAAAGAGGAAACATCATGCACATGCAGCTAACATGGAAGGTCGATGTCATGCAGGTCGACAAATTCCTCGGTTGAGCTGAATTTTGGGAGGTCGATGTCCTTCATCTCCTGGTAAATTTTTACCCAAATTCTTTCGCAATCAACCCATTTCTCTTGAATCTCCTGCTGAGGTTCCTGTGCCATTTTCACCCAATATTCAATCGCTTTCCTGATCCAATGTATGTTGTTGTCCCTCAACAACCAAATTTCATGCTCTTCGGCGTCTCGGCCCTTTTGAACCGCGTTGATGTAATCGATCCTTTCCACTTCTTGGTGAGCCTTCTCATACCACATTTCCACATCCTTGCAAGTCGCTAGCGCCATAAGGGTGTCTTCTTGGAATTAGGATATTCCTACAGTGAAAAGGTGTCGTTCATTCATGAATTTGACATTGGCATCTTGGAACTCACTCCTCAAGAACACTGTGGCTTGTGTGGAGTCCTGGTAGTATTTCTCCAAATGGTGCAGATGCTCCAATTCCTTAAGCACGACAGACAACTCCTTTTCATCCCTTTTTTCTCTATCCAATGTGGCATCTATGATAGACATCCCTGCACCAATAAGCTTAGACGTCTTGGCGTATTCTGTGTTGAGAAACTTCTCCTATGTGGTGATGAGAATCGAACTATCCAATGTAAGCCTCCTCTTCTTACTAGTTCTCTTCACAATGGATTTTGTCTTTCATTCATAGGCGATCGCCTATATATCGACGACCTCATCAACGGGTTCAGGGATTTGTTGTTCTCCCTAGGTTAGAGTATTTCCCAGGTTCCTGACTATGTGTACCTATTATAGGATGGGTTCCTGAACTTCTTCCATATGTCCCAATGGTTGGGTATCCATTTTTTGCTCATATAATGGTAAGGTATTGGCCAAAACTGAAGAACCAAGGGTAGGTTCGGTACTTACTTGGTAATCGACTGTCGAAATGTCAGGTTTTCACTGTGGAATTTCCTTTTTCTGGTTGCCTGATCCTAGATCATCCCTCGAGATGTCCATTGGCGTTCCTGGCACATCGAGAAAATCAGTGTCTAAGGCCCTTTCAACCTCATGCTTGCTCTGTGGAAGGTTTTGAATTGGAGCATCGAGACCTGGGGTAGATGCACTCTCAGATTCCCTTTCCTATGCAATATGCACAGGAGTCACCAGGGACACCTTCGAACTCTCCTCATCATCATATATGGTTATTAAGTCGAATAAGGGATTTAGTACCCTTTTCCTTCTAGGTGCCCTTGCTATCTCAGGATGGGTTGAAATTCCCCCTGGTGATCTAATCTATGGTGGTGGAACTTTAGGGTTTTCGGGCCTGGTGATTTCTTCAAGTTGTATTGGATCTAGGCCACTTGGTTGTACTCTTCTTTAGATTGGGTTATCAATGGGTATCATCGACATCTCTATCAGATCAGGGTCATTTTTCATCTGATGAATGATTCTTTGTGCCCCTTCTGGCAAGAGAAATCCCCTTCTATATGCCTCTGTAGTCTTCGTCGCTTTGATTTCTTCCATGGCTATGAGGGCCTCTTGAGCCGACTTCTCTATTGTCTCCAATTTTTCATCCATTCTCATGGCCTTAAACCTGGTCATATCTGGGTTGGCCATCCTCTGTACTACCTCCTCCCAATCCTGAGCGCATTCTATGAAAATTTCATCCTCAAATTTATCATGTGTGTATGGCCAACAAGATGATACTTGTGAAGCATGTTGTAGGACCATGCCTTTAGGGTCGTGCTTGCAGAATTGGCATGTCAGGAAATTGAATTCAAGTTGGCTCGGCCCTTCTTGTTTTTCTTGAGCAGTGTCCTTTACCAGATAAAACCCCACATGCAAACTGTAGGGTATGAAATCTCATTTTTTGTCCTTGACTAGTGTGGCGTTACAGCCCTGCAGAATGGTCTGATAACATATTTCTCCTACAATGAGACGATATGGGATGTGGGCAGAGAGTATATGTGGTGCTATGGTGGCCCCAAACACCCTAATATAGGTTGAGCATTCATCCAAATACCAGTGGCCTACCTTCGCTACCATATTCTTGGCCACTGTAGATAATCTTGGGCATTCCTTCTTAAATATAATAAAATGAATACGAGCGATGAATTCATCACAGATGAGTGCGTAGGATTTTTTATACATGTTCTCCCATAATATGTTGAAATAAACGTGGATCGAGAGCTCCGCAACATGCCATCTCAAATTCATGCTCGCAAAGTCATTTCTCACACAGATGACATCGAGAAGGTACAAGGCCATGTGGAAAGCGTGTGTTTCCCCTTCGTTTGGAATTTGAGCCTGTTGTACACAGATGCTCAGTTGTTTCAAAATTATCATTCCCCAGTTGAAGCTACTTCCGGAGATCGCCACTGTGTAGGCCAAGGGAATCCACGCTTCTGAAAACCTGGAGTAGTCCTTCTCTCCATATAGTCAGCAGATGAGAGCCATCAAATATATGTATGTCTCCCTCAAGTTAACCATCCCATACCAACCATTTCTCTAGTTTGTAAACTTATTGTCCTCCTTCCACCATGAGGCCATCAACCGGTTGGTGTCGTGGAATTCGTAGAACTTTACCACGAATTTTGTGTTTAGATGCTCCTCTGGGTACCTGAGCTTATAGTTTTTTTGGACTTCTGTTAGGAGGAAAAATCCGACAGACTTGCCATTCTCATCATCGATTAAACATTTGTGTGCATCTGCATGGTCGATTATCCACTTCAGAACCTCTATTCAAGGGAAAAATAGGGTTCTATTAGCTACCATGTGCAAATATGACTGTCAAATGTTTGGGAACACCTAGTCATTGAGAACCCTTACATCTGGGTCATTGTGTGGGATATACTCTAGGTACTCCTCTTGGTTGATTCTATTGAAAAGGTCCCCCCACTGTGGGAGCATTACTTTGGATCCGGTGTTTTCTTCGGTATCACTAAAGACCAGAGGCTAGACAAAATATTTCTTTTTTGAGGTTTTTATGACCGACTCCGTCTTGGGATTGTACTCCAACTGCTTCACTGCACCAGGAGAAGAACATTCACCCCTTTTAGTTTCCTTTAGCTTGGGTGCTCTCGGCGAGCATATGGTGGTTGGATTTCTGGAGTTAGAACATAGTTTAGAGACCGTGTGAGAAATCAGATGCATATATAAATCTTCGGCCATCAAATTGACAAACTTGAACACATAACTCTGCAGCTTGTTTAACCTGGTTTTGATGATCTAAGGATCAACATAGTCTCGAGTTGCTTGCTCTACTTATTTAGATGCTCTAGAATTCAAACTTGTACGATGAATGAATCTGTTCAAAACCATTCTAGAGATTTAAAAATGGGTGAGCGTAACTTGTCGCATCGTCCATTCAATTCAAGTTATGAGTGTAGTTTTATTAAATCTTCCGCCAGATCTTCAGAGACGTTTAAACTTAAATTGGATCGTGGGTTGATGACGTAGGCGCGGGTTGTAACATGGCCTATTGGTGATTTCAAATTGTTTTTGTTCAATCGGCACATGAGGTAGCAACAAATGTGGGATGAAGCATTAACTGGTTCATTAAATGTCAGAATTTGATCGTATCTTATGCCGGAAACATCCCATTGTTTTGCTAGTCCAATTGGTGAGTCGGAGTCGGGATTATGCTTCAAACACTTTTCGTTGATATCCTTTTGAAAAATCTTTGACGCCTATCGATCATACCATACAGAGCTAACGTGCAAAAGATGACTAGGAGGTGTGACTAGGACCCAGGGAACCTTAAAATGACTCAGGGTGAAACTAGGTTGTACGACACCCTTACATGATAAAGACATGTGGCACTCGAGACCGGTGTCTTCATTTACTTGTGTTAATTGGAATCGAAACTTTCTTTAAGCTATACGTTCTAAAACCCGATCATATCTTGCTGACACCAAAAAGTATCAAGGATCGATGATCAATGATAAAACTACCCAAGTGCTCTCGGATCGACTCTCTCGAAAAGTCCCCGACCCCGATAAAGTGCATCGGTCATCGGCTATCAGTTATTTATTTATGACCTTTGTCAATGTATATCCTTCCCATATTGCACTGATGTCGATGGGGATCAACTATCTCTTGAAACTCTATGGAGAATAACATACATGAACCAAAACCCCCTTCTGTCGATGTTGATGGTGCATCAGTGCTCGGTGACTATTGTAACTGTGTGGCCACCTTACCTACTTGAATTTTTCCAACACCGAACATAAGCACATAAGGTGCAATGTTAGCTGCGGATTGTTAGTTCGGATGTCAAGTTCTTTTAGACATGAGGTTTCATAAGTTCAAACAAACCTGACTTGATCGATAAGAGTCATGAAAACAAAACAAAGATAAACCATTCCCCACAGTGAAATCAATTTAGACAATAAAAGAAAATAAGTGGTACCCAAAAAGTGATAAAATTTGATAAGGCTTTTTTTTTTCTTCCTTGTTTCTACTATCCCTTTCTTCCATCCATCCTGAGATTCAAGAGCATATCAAAAGCATTCTCCTTGAAATTCTAAAAAACATTATTAGTTATGAATCTTATTCGATTGGTATGCATACAGGACCAACTCCCCTCATACATCTCACTTTCCATAAGTAATTTCCCAAAGTCCCATCTCATTATTTCCCTTAAACCATCATTTTCCCCCTTGTTACATAACTATTCTTTTCAGTTATGTAACAAGGGGGAAATTCCCTGTGGAGTTGCTAGTTGGTTGATGCCAAAAAGTGCAACATGGAATCCCTACCTTCAAATGGGCTACAATTCCTTAGTACTTATATATATAATAAGATAAATAGGTGGGACCCCCTTATGTGAATAATGATGAAATACGCTTCTCTGATTTGCGCTCATGACTACCTTGCAACAACGATTCTACATTTTGAGAATAAATATAGAAATTCAAGCCGGTTTCATGTGAAATGGACGGATGATGAGTGTGCTTTCAATTTGATTTGAAAAAAAAGAAAAAGAGGGGAAAAATGTTTGTTTTAAGAAGAAAATTGGTTTATTCTTGCTACACATATATTTTGGCATATTGTTCAAACTTCAAGCATGGGCCACATTGCAAGTTATGGTGTATTGCACTTATGATATACTTGTATATGTTATAAAAAATGATATGTTTGGTGGCGAATTAGATACACATGGTTAACTATGTGTTTTATGAAAATATTTTGGAAGTTTTGGGTGCGCTCCCTACTTGGTTGTGGTCGATGGAAATTAATGTGAAAAGAGGGGAAAGGACGTTCATTTATTGCACATCGTTCTTACCCCACCTCAAAGTCACCACCTTCACTTTGCTTGTGTTTGTTTTGGTTGTTCGGGCTAGTGTTTCCTCTATTTTTCTCAGCCTTTGGGAGAATAGTGGTGCTCTTAAGGCATTTTCCTCACAGGTATGTTGACTATTATCCCTCCATTCATGAATTGTAACTTTGCTCCGAACAAAATCATTGTGTTGGCTCTTAGAGTTTGCATGCAGAGTGTGTTTTCTTTTTGAATAGTACCGTGGGTATATGTGTGCATTCTTGCTATGCAATTTACATTGGGTTTCTTCTTATTAGTATTAGTTTATGGTGAGTACAATCAACTTCACCCATTTCTTGTGATTAAGTTTTGAAGGGTTTTCTCGGTGAATAAAACGAATAGTCGGGTTTTTTTGTGATTATTGTGTAACCCCATACCCTATACCCAATCTTTGAAAGACTTGTAGCTTTTTCGAATTATTATTCCAATCTTCATGAATATATGTGAGACATGTGTATTTTTCTTACGGCCACCTTGGGAGGTTTGTGGAAAGTTTCGTTGTGGAAAGAAATGGTTTTGTTTCGCTTTGAAAATCCCTTATTAATATTTATCCCTTATGTATGTCCAGAACCCGCTTTTCTATCAGACATATGGACTGTTATTAAACTCAAACGTAGGATTTGATACTTGTTATGGTGTTGACCCAAAAGTGGAAAATATTGGTTATATCTGTGAAGTCTTGTCTCATTTTTTATTTATCTATGAGGGTAATGTCGATTTTGAAGTTATATGGTTTCTGGAAAAAACAATGACAGCCAGCTTCGCAATGGGGTTTCGAACCCAGTCAAATTATGCAACAATTATTGGGTTTGTGATATAAGTTTTATATGATGAAGGGTTGATGGCTTTATGGTTGTTTTCTCAACCTCCCATGTTGGCTTGAGGAAATCTAGTTATATTTATTTCAATTGAATTTGTAAACAGTCTCTTATAAAACGTTCTTCTAGTTTAAATGGATATCTATGGAAAATGGAAATTCTAAACTTTGACAATCCTGAAATTTTTCTTGGGTTTTATATTGAGAACTGTAAAAATTGTTGTGTCTTGGATTTGAATTATTTACATAGAAAGGTTTTTGGAAAATAATGACAATATCGATTTTAAAAGTCAATAAATGTTATTCATGTAATAGAACGGTGATTGTCTCATTCTCTTTCATTATCTCACTTTCCACTCATTACAAAGCCCACCACCTTTCCAAATACATTTAATTTATCCCCTGCTCTGTTATTATGAATTTAATTTAAAAAATAAAAATATTAAAAGGAAAAGGAAGACGACTGGTGTTGGAAGTTTGGATATGGAGACATTGTTTTTATAAGGAAGTTGCCTCTTCTTGAACAATATCCATTGGTTGGTTCCTATCCATGCTACCACTTTTCTCTCATTAAAAACCCCCCCATATTCCAAATATCCCTATCACTCCTTGTTCAAATGGCCATTGATTATTGAATTTAAAAGTAATAATGATGGATGGATGGATTGCATGCGCTTTTGTTGTGAATGATAGAGCCAACCTTTTGATTTTATTTAGGTAGAGTATTGATGCATGGATTGTTAAGATTTTTTCATAACATGATTGAAATATTGCTTCAAGGTGAGTTTCTTTAGCAGAGGCATGAATGGTAGAGGTGAAAATAGAGGCAAAGGAAATAACT
This sequence comes from Picea engelmannii, assembly GCA_009831015.1. Classification (NCBI taxonomy): domain Eukaryota; kingdom Viridiplantae; phylum Streptophyta; class Pinopsida; order Pinales; family Pinaceae; genus Picea; species Picea engelmannii. Next base: position 196,480 of record ML794264.1, read on the forward strand.
GGAAAAGAGGCCATAGAAGGCCACAATTTTCGTACATTTTGTCGTTGGTCCGCAAGAACTAAATTAATTTTTCCAAGTTGGGTTTTTTAATATAGTTGGCCAGGAAATTTTGCAACCTATACCTGAGAGGCCTCATTTCCAATGATGTCAAAATTTATTTGGTATCCATGTCCCCCCTTGTGTGTTTATGCAGCCAGAACCACCTGCCAATGATGGATGGTAAGAAATTTTTCATCAACCTGTACCTCATCATCATGGTTGGCCTACTGTGTCATTTCCATTACCCCCTCCTCCACTGCCAATCAACCCAAATTCCCAAGTTGATCATGTTCACTCGCCAGTACAGTCCTCTCATGCAAGCAAAAAGGCTAAAAATTGATGTTCCCAAGCTAGAGCTAGATAAGGGAAAAGGAGTGGCCAATCCCTCCAAGTCCTCTAAATATTCCTCTGAATCAGTGTCTTCCCATATTCACCTAAAAGATAGTTCCTCCCATATCATTAGTGAGACCCCCCCACAAAGTCATAATCAACTAGAGATTGTTTCACAAGAAAAGTCAGAAATGGGATCAAAAGAAGGCAGTAGTGAAAAGAGGCAAAATGCCTCACACAACAAGTATGGTTTTTAGTTCTTTTTTATTATTTTATTTTGAAGAAAAATCTTATTGGTGTGATAAAAAATGTTTCGGACATCAAGGACATATTTAAACAAGATGTTTTGGGACAACATGAGTATGACTCTATTTTTGGCTATATTCATGTTTTATTTTGATCTTAAAATATTTTGACTATTTATGAGGATGGGAGTTATAAGGAGAATACTTGAGTTAATTTTTTTGGGGTATTATGTTTCATGTTTTGAAAATAATTTAAAAAATAAAAATGGAGTGACAAGGGGTCCCACTTATTTAATTATTATTTAAATAGACCCTTATTTATATATTATTCATTTGTCTCAAAAAATTAGCTAAGCTAATTAAGCTTAAGAAAAGGAAGGTAGTTGAACTACCATAACTTATTGGCAAAGAATAAAAGCTCAATCAAATGAAGAGACAAAGGAGTAAGAGAAATATAAGGATAACTTATGCTATAAGGTTTTCTCTGTACTTGTGAGATGCTTCCATTCTTCATTCATTCTAAGTTTGCTGGAAGGTTTAACCATCTTGATGACAACAGGGTCTTATTGAAGGCAGTGGGATTCAAAAATGAATCATATTTTCAGCAGCTTGTCTTTAAAGGTGTATGATTTATATTTGGCAGTCTGTGTGTTCTTGTTTGTTTATGGATTAAATTTCATGATTGATAAAGAATATTTTGCAGAGTCAAGTGACAACATTTTGTGGAAAGATGATCTAGATCTTTAGCTTAAGTTTTCTTTTGTTGTCAGAGTCTTTTTGTATAGTTCCCATCGGAGGATTCTAAATATGACTTTGGTCCCTACCCTCGCAGGGGTTTGTAAATAGAATTCAACTTTGTATCTCGGAATGAAATCAATATAAAAATCAAATTTCTGATCTTAGTCTCACATGTCTATCTTGATGATGTGGTTCCAATTTTTCTTTTATCCTTGTCTCTTATCCATGTACACACTTATGTAATTTCTTGATTATTTTTCTTTCTTTTGCATAGTTACATATAATATATAAAACCATCCTTGGTCCCTCGTACTTAATACATGTGGATTAAGTGATTGTTTTTATTTTAAGGCTATAAACCTCGGGTAACATTCCCAACTATCTTTCCTTAGCCTAGCAAGATCTGAAAATGCTTGAGTAAGGTTCCTCGTACCTTCTCCTCAACAACACGTACCTCTTTACACATGGAATCCATATTCCCTACTGACCCTTATCTAATTCTTCCAAAACTATGTGACACATGGAACCTTCTTATGGTGACACATGGCCTTCTTTTGTCACGACACGTGCTATTCACACAGGGTCTGCATCTCATGGATTTTATGATTCAAGTTCGATGACACCTGACTCGTGTGGTGATCTGAAAAGGAATCTCCCTTGTCCCTTTCATCGATCACCAATTAGCATGTACCTTCTTGGGACATGGTGGCGATACTATTCAACAGGGTATGTCATGATGATTTCACCGTTTTTCCTTGGTCCCATTTCAATGAGATTTACCAAGATCTATGACATAGTTTTCATCACTACCTCACCATGATGGATGGTCTAGGTCGTTCCTCGGGCTCCCAAGGTTATTCTGACCAGGAGGCTCCGACCCTGTGAATCTCCATGGACCCCACAGTCCAGGATCCTCCATGATCATTCCCTTATAGATCCATAGCTCTTGTGTATTTCAAACTATGGCTTTGTGCTCAGTGCCAATAAAGGGTCTAGATCTTTCCCTTTCAACCCAATCAACGGCTTAGATCACACCTCGACCACGTCTCGATAAAGAGCCCAAATTTATTCGTCATTCCAAATCCACAACCACGATTCTTCTGAAATGAATTAGGGCACCTCCATTGACTTAAAATTCCACGTCTAGAATTAGCCATTTCACGAATATCTTTCTTTGAGTCCTTCTCAAGTCTTACCGAGCCTCAAGGATTCTCACGCTTGACCAATGTACTCCATGGTTTCCTCAAGGCTTCTTCGCGCTTCTTCGCGGTACCCTATCCTTTGAAAGGTTGGTTGGGCTTGGGAATTCCATCACCGTGGCACACATAGAACATAC
>ML794264.1:204437-232422 GCA_009831015.1 Picea engelmannii
ACTCTCTCAGTTCCTTTTTCATAAAATAGTCTGGATGAGACCGAAAAAGAGATAAATTATCGCTCACCAGATGCTTACTTCAAATACTTTATCGAGCGTGAAAATAGCAAGGTCGCTCGGCGATCTTTTCATGTTTAGAGAGTATGAAAAGAGCTTAAAGAGAACTCCAGGGGGGTTCCTTTTTCGTATAACCTTGTTGAGCCCGAAAAAGTGATAAAAGTATGCTAGATCACGTTCTCAAGTATTTACGAGCGCAAGAACGGATAAAAACGACGCTCGAGGTTTTAAGTAAAAACCATAAAAACAATCGAAACACACGATGTAAAAAGAAAAACATGTCCATATCCCTGTATTAAATCGTCAAAATCATCACGCCTGCAAGAATTACACTCAACATGACATTAGGGATTAGGGTTTAGTCAATAAATAATCAAAAAACCCAAAATGATATAGTAAAAGTAAATAAAATGAGTCAAAACTCTTTTTTACCACACCATTTTACATTTCCACTATTGAGCTCCAAAAAACCCCTCTTTTACCCTCTGAGTTCGGCGTTAGATTGCAAGAGCTACGAGAGACCATTCAGCGAGCCTTCTATGACATTAAGGTAGGCTCTTCATCCCTATCATTTTCATGGTTTCATTTTGTCATTTCATTAGTTAAATTTATATTTTTAAGATGTTTTTCTAGGCCCTATATGTGCGCTGGCATTCTCGCAGGCAACCCATATGGGACCTGCGAGAATGATGCATTCTCGCAGGTGAGCCTTAAGCCACCTGCGAGGTTCTCGCACTGTGCAAATGGGGCACCTGCGAGAACCGCAAAACCCAAAAAAAATTTAAATTTTTAGCCAAATGAAAAAACTCTAAGGCATGAAAAAGTTATTAATCCTCCTTTTATGTTCCTTGTGTAGATAATTGGCCAAAAACATGGTGCTTGAGTGGCATGAAAGGGAAGATGAAGAGGATAATTCAATGGCCGAGAATCATCCTCCTACCATAGCTGCATTGAGAGATTGTGGGATCTTGAAATACTTTCGCATCCCGGGCATGAGGGCCCAAGTCAGACTACTAGAGTACTTGGTCCGAATGTGGGACCCAGATCAGCAGGTTTTTCATGTGGGAGCTCACACCTTGTCCATAGACATTGAGGACATATACTTTTTGACTGGATTGTCCAGGTGCGGGTATTATGTCAACCTGATCGGTAGTAGAGGTGGTGGACTAAAGATGAGTGAGTACTGCAATCAATACTGTGTACCTGAGGCTGAAAGGAAAAAGGGAAAAGTGGCTATCTGGGGGGTACAAGACTTGAACCTCCGCACTATCCTTTTTACTATAGCTCGGATGGCTGGGAGTTATGCTCCTCATATGGCATTACAAAGCTACTTCCAGTACGCCATCGAGTGTACTGAGCCTCGAGTATTCAAATGGGCAGATGTTGTGCTTCACAGTATCAAAAAGCAATTAACCAAATGTAGGCGGGGTGACCTGAAGCAATTCGGGTATGGATCTTTACTGGTATCATTCTTCCTAGAGAGGGTCCCATTAATGAGGCTACAGGTGGAGTGGAACATACCGGGTCCCAGGGATCCGCGGATGCTGAGATGGTGTCGTCTTATGGCCCGGCACGTAGCAGGACCAATCATCAAATATGATGATACGTTCTTTGACTGGCTTCAACCACAGATGTTGATGGTTGATGACTATGCTTATGCTGGGCTAGATTTCTGAGGAGATCCAGATTTGGCATTGCCTGAGGACGCTCAGTGGGGGGACCTTGGTAAGAAGGACACACATTTTTCTTTCTAAATGTTTTTGAATTTTTATCAAATTCAAATGTTTTAGTTTTATATATTCATCCGAAGACTAATACAAAATCGTTTGTTGATAACACAGATGTTGGACCGTATAGACCTCCTGGCACTTCTCCTATCCAGTGGTGAGGAGAGGTAGCAGCAGAACCACAGTATGCTGAGGATTATCAGGTGGTGGAACAGAATTTAGAGGGCCTGACAGCAGACATTCCAGATATGACTCTGGAAGAGGTTCCACGATGCGATCAGTGTCACACTGTAGGGGTATCAACAGCTATGAGTCGACTACTCCATAGGGTTGCTAGGGCAGTCATGTGTTACCATGAACGTCATCCGTGACGTCATTTTGTAGAAGCTATAAGCTTCAAATTTTGATATTTTGGTCTTCGGACAAACTTTTTTTAAAAACTCTTTTGATCGTTATATATACAGATGGTTTCTACCAGTTTACTTTATAATGTGTGAATTTTGATGTATTTAATTTATAAATAGTTCAAATGTCTGTCCAATACATAATTAGCCAATGCATATGTTAATGTATTAAGACATCTAGGAATATGTTGATATTCAATGTGATCAAAATAACGTTCCAAGAGGTGAATTCGCAAATATACCTGTAACAAAGTAGGACTTTGAATAGAGTAGATATTACTTAACTGTAGTACTACAAGCTGCGAATCAAGTCGTACAACCAAATGACGAATTCCGAGTGAGATAACATCAACCAATAATTCAATAACGACGCTATACTCTACAATGTTGTTGGTTGCACGGCCAAGGCATACACCTCGTAAAGATACAAGTTCGTTTGTTGGGGCATAGATTGCCCACGCAGCGGAAGCTAGGTTCCGAGTACTATGGCTAGCACCATTAGCGAAGCCAATATAGGGTAGCGAAGACTCCAACATCTGGCAATCAAACACAATGTCACATAAGGGCAAAGACCAGATAACATCAAAAGCAAACTAAATTAACACACACAAAGTATGATACATAAAATACAAGTACTTGTGCACAGATAATTTATGCATAGTACTTCTTCAAGTACAACCCATTCCTAGGTTCACTCAAAGGGATACCATCGTAATCTACTAGCTCATATGCTCCTTTTTCCAAAACTTGGCGAATAATATAAGGACCTCGCCACATGGGTTCGAATTTCCCAGCTCCTAACACATCTCGATCTTGTTCATGGAGAAGAACAAGATCACCTTCGGAGAAAACACGAGGCTTGACATGCTTGTCATATTGTGCCTTGACATGTTTCTTCTGGGCTTCTATGACTAGAGTGGCGTCACGTCGAGTTTCGTCTAATCGCATTAAATACAATAGACATTCTTCTTCAGCAAAAGTATTGGGTGGGAGTTCGATAGCTAGCTTCAGAGAGGGTATCTCGCATTCTATAGGAAGAATAGCTTCCACACCATAGACTAACCAAAAAGGTGTAAACCCAGTAGTGGATTTGACAGATGTCTGATATGCCCACAATGCCGAAAACAATATTGCGTGCCAACTTGCTTTATGAATTCCTATCATCCGTCGAAGCATAGTTATAAGAACTTTGTTGATTGCTTCGACTTGGCCATTAGCTTGTGGATAATAGGGTGTTGAGTTATCATGATGAAGACCCGACTTTTCTGTAAGTTCCAACATCATAAAATTCCTAAAGTGACTACCATGATCAGTGATGATAGCTTGGGGAACACCAAAATGAGCTATGACATGGTTAAAAAGAAACAACGTTGTAGTCTTTCCAGTATTATCAAATGTTGGCATCGCCTTGGCCCATTTTGTAAAGTAATCAACAGCTACAATGATGTAACCATGCCCTCCGACCGAGTGAGGGTGACATGTCATGAAATCGATGCCCCATTTCGCAAAGGGACCAATTGAGACTATAGGATGAAGAGGAGCAGGATGTGACCAAATTTTCTGATTGTAGGTCTGGTAGGCATGGCATTTCTGAAAGGCAGTAATGCAGTCGTTGAACAAGCAAGGCCAAAAATACCCTGCGCATAAGATCTTCTGGGCAGTAGCATACCCAGACATATGACCACCACATGCTCTGGAATGGCAATCATTCAGAGCTTTCTCGGCTTCATCAAACGTCAGACAACGTCAAAAAACAGAGTCAATTCCCTGACGGTAAAGAGTATCCCCGAGGATAATGTATTGACGAGCTTGATAGCGTATGCGACGTCGTTCAGTACTAGAAAAAGCAGGCTGAAAATTCTGGGTTTGGAGATATATAATGATATCCCCATACCAAAGATCATCAGTGCTAATAAGGAAAAGAGCTTCATTGGGTAATGAATCTACTGCTACATTTTCCATGGCAGAGTGAGGAAAATCGCATATCAACTCAGCAAAAACTAAGGATTTCTTAGACGTGGCGTGATCGAATTCCAAATCAAACTCCTGGAGTATGAAAATCCATTTGGAGTATTTTCCCCCTAGAAATTGACGTGTCAAATTGTGTTGCATAGGGTTGCAATGAGAAATCACTGTAGTTTTCCTTGAGAGGATATAATGCTGGAAGCGTTGGACAGCTTGAACGGTAGCCAAGGCCAGTTTTTCAACATGTTGATACTTGATTTCAGTTGATGTGAGACTTCGACTCAAGTAATAAATAACATGTTCATCGTGCGCATCATCCTCTTGGATGAGAACCATGCCAATAGTATACTCTGAGGCAGCAAGATAAAGAAAATAATTACGACTATAATCAGGAGGAAAGAGAGGCGGAGCTCGCGTGAGGGACAAATTCAAAGCTTCAAAAGCATTGTTGGCAACGGTATCCCAGACGAACTCTGAATCTTTCTTTAGTAGCTGCGTAAAACCACGAGTAATATCGACGTAATTAGGGATAAAACGACGAAGAAAGTTTGCTTTCCCTTGCAAACTTTGCAACTGGCGCAGTGTAGAAGGAGGAGGGAGATTAAGGATCGCCTCAACCTTAATAGGATCCATCCGAATCCCTTGACGCGAAACGATAAAACCTAGAAGACGGTCGGATTCTACGCAAAAAACACACTTATGAGGATTTAAACGTATACAATAGAATCGATAATGAACGAAAATGGCTTAGAGATGAGTGTGGTGATCGACTCGGCGCAAAGAATGAGCTGGTAAATCGTCCAAATAGGGTTGAACGATATTCTTTATATCATGAAAAGCATAAGACATAGCACGTTGAAACGTCGCACCAGTGTTCTTAAGACCGAAGGGAAGTTTCCTATAGGCAAAAGTACCCCAAGGACAAATAAAAGCAGTCTTATGTTGATCCTTGGGAGCGATGTTAATTTGATTATAGCTAGAGAAACCATCCATGAGAGAGAATATTTCACTTCCGGCACAGTCATCGACAATCTGGTCGACGAAAGGGGTTGGAAAGTTGTCTTTTGTATAGGCTTTGTTAATATCCCTATAATCAACACATACACGAATACTGCCACCTTTCTTATCAATCGGTATAGGGTTAGAAACCCATTCTATCAGAGCCACTGGATAAATAAAGACGGCTTTTAGAAGTTTTTCAACTTCGAGCTTGATAGTCGTCGCTTTACATGGGTGGACTGGATGAAGGCGTTGCCAGACAGGTTTAGCTCTAGGGTATGACTTTATCTCATGTACAACAATTGCAGGGTCGATACCTGGCATCTCTTCATAGCTCCAGGCGAAGATGTCACAGAATTCTTTGAACAGAGACGTATAGGTGACGATTTCGTTGGGAGAACACGAAGCTCAAATATGAACATTTTCAACTATCTCAGGTTTAATGGATATGTCAATGGGAATCGTGGGAGAGATATTATTGAGGTTCCCTTCGGCAAACACATCATGTGTAGATCTGGGAACGGTCGATATGACAACAACGGTCGACAGAGCCGAAATCTGTTGGTAGTTCTCAAGAGTGTGTTGTTCCAAAAAGAGTATGGAACGATGATGCCCATCGTCCCAAGGTGTGTCATCCATGATGGACATGATCATCTCGTCAGTCAGAAAAATAACACAAAAAGGATCAGGAGAAAACTCATCAAGAGAGGGGGTAGAAGATGTTGTCGATTGAATGGCCTGATAGGCTGGTTCAACCGGACTTAACAGCATTACGTCACCGAAATGAAGATGATCTAAAGGGTCAGGGACAATCCAAGGGTCATGTGACGCAGGAAGTTCATGAGGCACGGTGGAGATCATGTTGATAGAAGCAACTGACGGGCGTGGAACATCGGGTGGTGGAATCGGAAAAGTACCCATTAACGAGGAGTCCTTTAAAAGGCCTACACCGACGTTCTCATAACCCGGAGGGGTTTTAGAAATAAACGGTACGTTACCAGTACGGGTATCAGAATTGAAGAAGGCAAGTTGGTCAACGGTAACAACCTTTCCTCGATGAGGGAAACATACTACACGGAAAAGAGTTGACACAACGGCACGCATGGAATCGATCCAGCTATGGCCAAGTAAAAGATTATAATCAAGGGGAGTGTCAAAGACTTCCACTTCAACTTGGACTGTCTTACCTTCTAGTGTGATAGGCAACGAAGGAAGAACACCGTAAGGCTTAAAACCAGAGCCATTAAAGGCTTTAAGAGTGTTTTGTGATTCATTCAAGGGAGGAGAGCCAATGGCTTTCCAACAAGCAAAAGACATTACACACGTTGAGGCACCCTCGTCGATAACCGTTCGACAAATATTCTTGTCAGAGACAACAACTTGTATCTGGAACGCGAGTTGCGGGGGTAACCGTGGAATGTGATCATCCAAGTCAAAGACTATTAAATTCGTATCGGTTGGGTCAATTCCACCTATAGCTTTCAATAGTGACTTCCGTTGTGCAGGGCAAGACTGAAGGACTTCAAGGGCTGACATCGCTGAAGGTGCCTGGGCCAGATCTTCCACAATGCTGTAGTTTTGGGCTGGATGAGCATGAGGATTGAAAGCCGATTTCCTAACGACACCTTTTGGGGGTGGTCGCAGAACTGTATCAAGGCTCGGTCTTTCAATATGAAGAGGACCATTAGTAGGTGGAGTCGCAGGAGATGGTTGTACCAAATTTGGAGGTAAATCGTCAACCTTCTCCTTAGATGGAGTATAATCTTTGGCTTTAGTCGTGAGTGCAACGTTGTTTTGCTTAGAATCACCAGTACACATCAAAACATATGATGTAGTAGAAGAAGATGGTTGGTCATGAATGACCAACTGAGCCTGTTGTTAAGATGGGAAGGGTTGGGACAAGACAACCGGTGTGGGTGGTTTTGGGGTTCCTTGAAGGAACTTAGTGACTTCGACACATCGTGAAGAATCCTTCGTGTAGTGATCATCACCACAGATAAGGCAAGGGTAGCGGGGTTTTCGCTTATCCCGATCTTCAACAGGAGTAGTTTTAGGTTGCTCTGCTTGATTATTATTTTTGCCCTCCTTATTCTTGCCTCTCCCTTTTTTCGATTTATTTTTACCGGTCGGGGTAGATTGAACGGCGTTCACCTCAGAAGTTTTACTGGTGGAAGTGGCAGGAGACGGAGAATTTTGAACATTAGAAGAAGCAGACTTAGGGTTGGTGCTTGAAATAGAATGTGATTGGGCTTGGGCAATACCAATCACACCGTCAGCTGCATGTGAGGCAGCTGGAGTAGTTGAAGTGCTGGAAGTACCAGGACGAGGTAACTCAGGTAATAAATCATAAAGTGTTCCCATTTGCGAATAAACAAGATCAAGATATTGAGCACGACTTATAGCCTACTCCTCTGTGACAACACCACCCATGGAAATATCCTTACCAATTTCGTTCACAAAAGATTTTGTAAACCATTCTGCCAGTAATTGATCGGGGAGTTCAAGTTTAATGAGACGTCGACGTCTTCGCCACTCATGGATATGATCGGATATATGAGTGCCTTTAGTCTGTTTGAAAGAATTCAAAATCTCAGTCCTGGTATCATAACGGATCGGTAACTAGTAATGTGTAAGGAAAGCCATAGCTAGGGTGTTGAAATATGAGAAGAAACCTCATGGCAATTCGATATACCACTTTGCAGCAGAACCGGTAAGGGTTCATTGAAAAAGACATAAACGAATAGAGTCATCCATCAACGAGTTGGATGAACACCATAGGTGAAAAGTCATAACGTGATTGTTTGGGTCCTCTCCCACTTTACCGTCGAATTTAGGAATGTCCGATGGAAGCTTGGATGGAATAACAAGCCATTGGGGAGAGTGATGAATAGGATCATTTAAAATCCTAGACAAATCTGGCAAATCCAAAGTAGCAAGAAAAGGTAACCGTCTATTCACCTGTGGATACTAGTGGCTTTGGGGTGGAAGCCCTGTCGGCAAACCAGTAGGACCATAAGCAGTCTGCCCATAATAGGAAGACCCAAGTTGATTCGGTGGTGGTTGGAGAGGATAGTAACTCGAGGAATTATAACCTTGAGTGGGGACATGAGTTTGAGCATTCGTACCCCAAATAGGATTAGGTATACCTGGATATGGTTGGCCTATAGTAGGGACAGGAAACTGTTGCCCCCCAGTCGTTTGAGGAAGATTTTGTAACATCTGATTCCAATACTAGGCCAAAGAAGGAGGTATATTTTATCCGAAAGGTGGGGTTGGCCCCCTATCGTAGGAGGAGTACCAATCGGAAAGTGTGTGCCAATCGAAGGTTGTGTATTAATTGGATTATGTCCGGTAAGAGGAAATTGAATCGTACCACCTTGCCCACCAACGAGAATCTGCAAGTTTGGTACAACGGTCGGTATAGTGCCACCAGGATTAAGATTGCCAGAAGGAAATTGAGGGAGTGTCAGAATAAAACCGGGGATAGGGTGCCCAGGAAAAGAAGGACCACCAGGATTACCAGATGGGGTTTGCGGAGGTGTCGGAGCAGAAGAATTCAACAAAGAATTCAACGCATGGTATCCAGGTGGTAACGTCGGAGTGACCTCGGGCGTTCGCTGTGTATTTATAGGATCAAGACTAGCTATAGTGAACCCGGTTGGGACACTCGTAGTGTTCGCGAGATGGGCCATCTTAGCAGGGAGAGTAAAGTGATAAGTGGCATTCACCGGTACAGTCTCTGTCTCAGAAAACACCGGAGGGTTGATTTTGGAGACCACAGGCGAACCAGGACTAAAAAGGGTCCTGCAGAAATCACCTGCAGACAAAAAGGATCTTGGCCTTCTACACCAGGAAAAGGCCCAACGGGTGATCCAGAAGATGTAACAATTAGTTCTCCGGAAGAATTTAATCGCATAAAGGGTCGTTCACCACGGCGAATTCGAAAGTCCTCTCTAGTATTGGTAATTTGAAAAGGTTCTAGAGAGTCAGTTTATTCCACCTGTGGTGTGGTAACAACTGCGGCTTCACCTTGCTGAGGAGAGCCCTCAGGTGTAGTTGTAGGCAAGGGTTGTGAACCGCCCATATGCTCTGGAGATAAACCCTGCATTCTACGTGAACGACATGGGGGAGCTATTGTAAACGAGTGACAAGCTCCACGAAGAAATTCCTATGGTCAAATTCAAGAAACAAACAACACGTGCTAGTAAACAAAATCTAGGAAGCAATCACCAGGCAAACAAAACCTTCTAATTTCGAAGCCACTAGTTGGTGATGAAATCCAACGTCGCAACAACAAGACGAGAAGGGGCGGGGCTAGGATGGAAAAGTTATGCTGACGACCTGCTTAACGGACTTACACCCTGGTGCAAGCTCCCACACATAATCGTGGGTATACCCTCCAAGGAGCCCGAGTGAGTTTGGTCAACGTCAATTCCAGGTACTGTGAAGACTTCCCCCTCCACAGTCACCTCGGGTAAGAACCTAGAGAGATAGGCCACTAAGGTTACCACCAACAACAATAAAGCCTGGGGGAACAATCGACAGTCTAATCCACACGCAAGGGCAGGGTATCTAGCCCGAAATCAACTCAAAAGGCTTCCACTCATCATTGTGGGTATACCTCCGAGTGACCCTCGTAATACGTGCAATCTCTACACTGATGTCAACAAAGTAGGGTGAGTAACTCTGCCAACATCAATGCGACCTAGTGCTTGACCCTTGTGTGATAAGGGCTTCCCAGGACAAGATGTTGCAAATGGAATTTATCACTCCCTAACACAAGATGCTATTGTGTGTTTTGTGCTTTTGGAGAGTGTATCTCTCTTCCTACTCCAAAGCGCTAGCCTAGCTAAATGTTGGTGTAAAAGAGCCCTAGAAAAGAGTTACTAGATAAATTTTATGATTACGCAGTGTTATTAAAGGCTGTTGTTTACTCAAAGGTAACGGAAATGAAACTTATGTTGTATGACTCTGACCCAAACAATGCAAGGATGAGAATGAAATATAACACTTTTCGTTCAATGAATCCTATATATGGGAGAGAGAAGAAATTTTCCAGATCAACCTTGAACTACAATACATCATCATGATGACCAAAATCATGGGTAACACATATGGCTCTGAAATACCGTGGGGCTCTCTGCATGGGTACATCCAAACCGAAATGGATTTCCTAAACATCACATCACTGGGAGCTTCCTATCGATATGCTATCAAAATAGAGAAGAAATTTGGGCACCAGAACAAACGGGAGTTCGAGTCTGCAAATACGCAACAACCAAAGCACGGTAAAGACGACCTTAACCAATAGCCTCCCAACAGCCAGTCCAAGACACAAAAAAAGAAGGGCAAGGTAAATATGAAGAATGAAACTGGGAATTGGTATGACTTCCACAAAATCCCCTGGAACAACACCGATGAATGTCACTCAAAATAGTCATTGGTGTCCGAGATCAAAGACAAGGAGTCGAACCCTAATTCAGAACCTGATCCAGAAAATAATGAAAAAATACATATCATTGACGCAGACCCCACTGCTACTGTCGCGACTGCAACAATTCAACCAGAAGAACTAGCAGATCCTAAAGAAGGGGAATGCCACTTCCATTCACAGATGTGGGTGAAGGGGACCCCACTGCATTTCACTGTTGATAGTGTAAGCCTGAAGAACCTCATCTCATCTGAGGTCGTCAAATAGTTTGGGTTGTCGACAACACCACACCTATAGCCATACAACATTGGGTGGCTTTGCCAAGGATGAGATCTATGTTTTAGCTAGCAATGTCGCTTGTCCTATGGCATCCAACACTTCAAGGATGAGGTACTATGTGATGTTTCCCCTCTTGACGTCTGTGATGTTTTTTTGGGCCAACCATATATCTGAAAATGTCATGTTGTTTATGATTCTCAATCCCATAGTGTCATTATTACTCTGGGGGGTCGGATCTACAGGATACCAGAGGTAGTTTCGACTATTGTTCCACCAAAATAGTGCCACAAGATAATCTCTCATACTGCAAAATTCAGCCTCTTCACAATTTGTTCAAAGGATGCATAGAAGGCCATTGCAACCACTGCAGCTTCAACACCTTGTATCCAGCAGAAGAAGATTGTAGAAGAGAAAGAATATATTGTTTCTTCACCTACGATGGTGCCTAAACAATTCCCCGTCAAACCCAGAGACAATAGGTTGGTGGAATAGATTCAACCCTACCAACAACAAGTTCGTGACAACCTTCCACAGACCAAGCAATGTAACTTCTCCAGCAAGGCACGTAGCTCACCAAGATTCAGATTCAACAAACTCTTTCCCCTCTTCCCCGAGCACTCAATGCAATGGACACCATTATTTCCTAAGGGGGGAGGATTGATCCAAGTAGATATTGGTGGCCACTCACTTGTTCCAAATTCCAACTGGCTTATCTTGACAGTTTTCAATTCAACACGTTTCTTTGTAATGGGGACACTTCTTTGTAATTATGGGTTCTACACTTCTGAGGTTATCTTGAAGCTCCACACTGCATCCAAGTGGATATTGGTGGCCACTCATTTAGTCCAACTGGCTTATTTTGGTAGTTTTCATCTCAGTACATCTTTATGTACTTCCGGGGTCGTTTTGAGGCCCTTAACATCATTTTTTGTCAAACTGTTGACGAAATTAAAGTTTAATGACATAATGTGTAGTTCTCGAAAAAATATTTCCAACGGGCTATCACACGCCTAAAATGAAGATCATATGCAAAAGTTACGACCCCGTGAAGTTGATGTACTAACTTACCCCAACGGGGCCCACATGAATTTTGGCACATCATCTCCTAGGGTTAGGTTTTTGGATGTCTAGGGTTTTGGCATTCATGTTTATTGTAAAAAGACCTTTAGAGCCTCATTGTACTCATTTTCTTACAAATGACCATAGTCGTCACATCTATTCTCAGAGATAAAGCTGCCACCATTCTAACGAGTCTTGTACTCTGTATTTTTACAATTTCTATACATTTATTTCATTAATAGAAATCATGTATTGTTGTATTTCTCTGTTTCTGGCAATATTTATGTGTATTTCATTGTAATATATTTTCTTTCATTTTGTTCCGAAAATAATTCGGATCAACCCAACCATGGGAATTTTTTGATGGTGCATGCCAAGGAAGACTTGGAATATGTGGGACATGAGGAGTAATGTACTTAACAACGAATCATCAAATCTCTTTCAGAGTTGGCGTAGGGGAAGGCACAAATAATACTACTAAATGGAAAACATTAGCAATTATGATGAGAATGGCAAAGGAAAGAAACATCACTAATATCCAAGTGTTGGGTGATTCAAAGTTTGTCATAGATTGGATAAATGAAGCCATTGATAGGCATAACCAGTCATAAATTGGATAAATAGAACCATTAGCATGCATAACCAATCATAGATTGGATAAATAAAACCATGCATAACCTAATATTGAGACTTTTACTTGATCAAAAAAAGATAATAAAGCATTTCTTTTAGCAATCTCATACACACATATCTAATATCTACATCATGCACACATATCCATTATCTAGAGAGAGCTCAATGTGGAAATAAACACACTTTCCAATAAAACATTGGAATTATCTACACACAATCTCCACATAAAGAAAAATAATGAAACGTTTATTCTTAGCAATGTCATACACACATATTTATTATCTACAAAGCTCAATGTGGAAGTAAACACACTTTCCAATAAAGCATTAGAATTATCAAAAGGTACATGAGAGATTAATGAAGAGGAAGAAGTGATATGTCTCTGAGCTTCATTGAGATCCCTATATATCTAAAAATTAATTTTGCAAAGCATTGGTATTATTAAAGGGTACATGTGAGATTAATGAAGAGGAAGAAGGAGTATCCCTCTTAGTTTCATTGAGATCCCTATATATCTAAAAATTAATTATGCCATGCTTCTTTGTTTTTGTTGTTATAAATTTTTTTTAGTCAAAGTCATTATTTATTATTGGACATTAGGAAGATAGTTTGTATGGGCAATAGTTACTTCTAAACATTATATGAATGTGCTTTTATGTTGTTGTTTTTTTAAATATTCACTATAATAGAATACATATTATGAAGTCACTCAAAGCTATATGTCTCGATTATTGAATGTAATTTTCTTCGCATCTATATTAAAGTTTACCATTTTTCCATATATATGATTTATAATTTTTAAATTTTGTAAAATATATTTTAATATTATAAACAAAGTATTTAAAAAATAAATAAATTGAAAAATAAAATTATTAAAAATATTTAATTTATAATTGGACATGTGAAAGAAATATCATGTAATATTATAATGTTATAACATATTGACGTTTATGAGATACAAACCGAAGAAATATAAATCTTGTTTTAAAATTTATTTATAAAGAACTAACATATGTGAAAGTATATGAAAGAAATATTATGTAACATTATATATTATATATAACGTTTATTAGACATAAACACAATTGAGGAAATATAAATCTTGTTTTCAAATTTATAAATAGCATTTGGGTTCAAGGAACTAACATAATTGTGGAAAACGTCCTCCTTCCTTCTTCACGGGAATTAAGAGAAACAATGACTTTGCGAATTTGAAAGTGCCAAAATTCAAATAACAAAGAAGTTGCGTTACCACGGAACTAGGAGAATATACAAGAATCTTACATCGAAGATTCACGGGAATCAAAAAATGCACAACTGCTAGTTCCTTCAAAATTGTCTAGTAGAAACACACCACCCAAATCTAAACGACGATAATGTTATCGAACTATGGAAAATCAGTGCTGCAAGTCTCCTCAAGTTTGAGAGCCTCCCTCAGCTCTGCAACTACCTCACTCATGCTCGACCTATAAAATGGTTCATCCTTAACACATCTGATGGCTACTTTTGAAACACGAGTGATGGATATTATGTCGTAATTTCCACCCAACCTTGTGTCTATGATTTCTTGAATTGCATCCATCTCCACAAAAGGTGTAGCCTATAAATAGCCGCATGATTATTAATGTTAGTTTTTGTGCACTACAAAATGTTCTTAATATTATGAGTCTAGAGGATTGATGATCTCCTTACCCATCGAATGATGTTTAGTTTATCCATATGTAGTTTTGCATCTATAGGTTGCCTATTGCATATGATCTCTAGCAAAACCACTCCAAAACTATAAACATCACTCTTCTCAGTCAACCTTTCAGTGCTAAAATACCTATTAAACACAACCGGAAGAAAATGTTAGCTAAGAATGTCAAAAACATTGGAACTATTTGTGTTTCTACAATAAATACAATTTCTTCACCATCAATAATATAGTAAAGAAAGTTCAAGTTATGTGTGTGATATACTCTGGATCAAGGTATCTTGCAGTGCCTTTCACCATAGTCGTCACATGAGAAGCCTCCCCATCAATCCATATCTTTGAAAGACCAAAGTCACCAAGTTTTCCTTTCAAATTGTCGTCTAGAAGGATGTTCCATGTTTTCACATCCCTGTGAATAATCTTGGGGGTGCAAACTATGTGCATGTATTCCAGTCCTTCAAATAGAAATGGCAGGGCAAGTGGATTAGATGAAAACTATGATTATGCATTAATTTCCTTTGAAAGATAAAGTAGAAATATACCAGCATTTAGATCATAAAATTTAAAAATATAATGTCCCTTAAAGCAAAGAGAAAATCAAAGAAGTACCATGTGCTGCATCTAAAGCTATTTTAACCCTTGTTTTCCAACTTAGTTCCAAACCTCCTGGACCTGGAAAAGACAATATGAACTAAATGAGAATTGGTCACCTTCGCTATTCTATCGCCCATTCAAGAAGACATATCTCTCAAAATATATTTATATTTACCATAAAGGCGGTCCTTTAAGCACCCTCCAGATGTGCTCGTAGATAATCATAAGTTCTTTGGATTCATTGCAATAGTCGAGTAAAGACACCAAGTTCTCGTGATGGACTCTCGAAAGAACATCTATTTGTTCATCAAATGAACACAGAGTCATGTTTTACTATACATGGTTATCTATCTATGGTTAAAGACATTATGAGATTGAAACTAGAAATTGAAGTGTGATATTGTATCCAAATGGAAGATATTACATGGTTTAAGATTATCAGAATCACCTCATTCCAGAACTAGTCAACTCCTTGTGTGGAGAACAAAGAGAGAACTTTTATGGCTATATTATTTCCTTCTTGCAATTTACCAAAGAACACGGATCCAAAGCCCCCTTTTCCGATATTCCCACTAAAATGTTGTGTGGCAGCCATCATCTAATCTAGACTGAAGGCATAGGCCTTTGCTGAATTTGGTGCCATAATCATTGTGTTAGTCCATTCATTGGATGTAGAGTACACCGCAATTCCCACCTCATCGCTTTCAGTTGTGACACACTCTTTGCTCTTGCGATACAAAACAATACCCACCATCAACAATAGATCGATGATTAGAACTCCGCTGAGTGTCATTCCGAGGATAAGGGGTTCTCTCAATTTATTATGTTCCATTGGAATAGATAGGTAGGGGTTTCCAGATAATCTGGTACACACCAAAGTAAGATTAATTAGAATTTCAACTCCATAAATAATAATTTTCAGTGGCATTGCTGGTATAGAAAATATGAAACAAAATTCAAGACATCAAAATCTTGTTTTGTATTAAAATATAAGATAAATAAAATAGATATGTGATTACTTGACATTCAATGAAGGCTTATGCAGAAGTTGCGGCGGAATATCACCACTGAAATTGTTGTTCTCTATAAACCTGTGACAATCACATAAAAATTAAAAAACAATAAAATGTAGAATTTGCATTAAAAAGGTAAAAAAAAGAAGACTCGCAACTCTGTAAAATTTGCATTAAAAATGGAAAAAAAAAGACTCACAACTGTTTATGTTGTTGTTTTGTAAATGTTTGCATCACAAAGAAAAAAAATAGTTAATAACCAATGTTCTGAGAAAATTCTAAATGAACAACAATGTCAAAATTTACAGTCTCTCCAAGAAACTTACAGGCGGACAAGAAACTTATAGTCTCTCCAACATCGTTAAATTCGAGAAGTCTGGCAAAGGTCCCATGAGATGATTATCGTTGAGTGACCTGGTTATTTTGATATCAATGGATCATTGCCCATACTTTTTTTTAATATTTACGAGTATAACTATATTTAAAAATAAAAACAAACAAAAAGCATAATATAAATGAGGATAAATTAAAGTAAAGTAGGACTCAGCTATGTTTTTTCTTAAACAACACAATGATAGGGATTAGTACAGCTTGACATTTATAAATCATTGTTTCAATCTTGATGTATTTAGTTAATTCATTTTAATTATTTTTATTTAGAAGATGGTATCCACTATAAACTCTAGAATTTTTAGAATATAAAGTTGATTAACAACAAAGCTCAAAACTATTATAATAATATACTTGTTATGAGTTTAACATATCACTTATGAAAATTAAACTCGAATAAGGGTGATAACAAACATTTTTTCCAACCACCTAAATTAAATTCAATTAATTTATGGCTAATATATATTATAAATTCAATTAATTTATGGTTAATATATATTATTAATTGAATCTATTGTGTTCTCTTCAAAATTGTCATTCAACCACAAATTTGTAGTGAATCTTTCTCATAAGTTTTCAATGCCATTGGACTTTACACCCATAACCCATGATTTTTTTTTTTTTTGCAAAGCCGAGAGAGGAGGAAAAGATAACAAAGGAAATGACATTATACATAACCCATGAATTCAAGTGAGGGTTCAAAATAATAAGGTGTCCAAGCTTCTCTTAGAAGCTTATATCAAGCGACATTGAAGATGTTGGATATGCCAATACAAGAATATGATTATATAGTCTTGACCTTTCTGATGGATTTTATGTTGTGGAAGGGTACACCATATCAAGAAATAGGTGAGAGCCAACCAAAATAGAGATGATTTTAGTCTTTAAATGCCAAAAGAAAGTAATGAATGTTGGATCATGCATCTTTCTCATGATTCACATCCATCCTCTTATAATATGATAAGTATAATGCTCACTAAACATTCCGGAGTTAGAAATGAAATGGATGGGTTGTGAAAAATGAAACCCTTCTTATCTATAAATTAATTAATATTTATTACCATCAAAATTTGATATCTTTCAAAACTAATAATTCTGTAATTAAAAGTGATTAAATCTTTTGAAAAATAAATCTTCCCTCAATTTTTATATCATAAAAAAATTATATTTATAAATTAATTTACTTTTCTAAATATTTAATAAAAAATTATAAATCTTTTATAACTTTTTTATACAATAAAAAATAATTAATATAAATAAAATAATTATAAAATGATACCATCTTAACTAAAGCATTCAATCGTCCAAACATTATACTCATATGTTTACGCCGAAATGTGTACACCTATTGACAATGGGCACAATTAATGATCTTTTAATCTTAAATTATAATCTGATGGCTAAGCATTGAAGATGTTGGCATATTCTTAGTCGTCCTCCAAAATCAATGCGTCATATTTATTGTTCATAACTTCCTTGCATTTATGAAGGCATCCGTTCACATGTTTACTTTTTTACATTTACCTAATCACATTATAAATTTACTGTAAAAATACATAATTGCCACGTTCAAATGATTAAGGAGGATTAAAATATATGCAGGCCACGTTTATATCATTAAAAAACACTCTGCACATGTTTCATTTTGGTGGCACTCATTCATTTTTTATATCTGAAAGGTCATTTGATGCCACGACCTCCACGAATGTTTAATATTCACCTGTCATTATCCAAAACACACTCAAATTTAACTTGAGATTTTTAATGGGCTAGGAATTTTACTAGGATGAGAGTTTTTACTGTGCGGGGAGTGTTATCAGTGGCCGATACCTTTCGACGTTCTCCAGTCGCGAGTCGGTTGTGCTAGTAACTAAAGTAGTTAATTGTCCAATTTGCGCAGGAACCAATCCTGTCAGATTCCTTCTCGACAAAGTGTTGGCAACACAAGGATTTTCATGAATAATTACAATATTATAATTCCAATTCCTTATAAAATCAATGAATGGTAGACAACACAAAAAAAAAATGAAACTTACATTACAAAAAATGAAACTTATATTTCCAAAGTTCTTTTTGCTGAAGGGTTGTTATGACATCTAATCCCATTCCACGGGATCAAAAAGCAAGGATCAAAAATCCAAGTGGTCATATTAAACATTTCTTTGGGTTCCCATATTTTGCTAGTTTTGGCTGCTCTGATATGTACTCAGAAAGTCCTCCTACCAAATGTACTATAGGAGGGTCCTTTTGCTTCCTACCTGGATTCTTAATACAAAATTCTTTGACTACCTTACTGTAGATTGGAATGTCTTTAATGGCTTGAAGCAGGGGAATCTTGACACAAATATTCTTCAATTCATTCAAGATGTCAAATTCTAGTCGGGTGGTAGGTTTCTCGATTACTAATCTGTCTAGATAAGGAGGGGCCTTCGTAATTTGTGAAGGTTCATTTTGGGGAATCTTGGGTTCTTGGTTCTTAGGAATAATAACATCTTCCCACCTAGTGTCATCCGTGGATTTTTTGGTGGTTTCTTCTTTTTCTTCTTCCTGGATGACTACTAAAGGTCTCTGCCTATCCAAAACTTTTCCTAATCTTAGTTGAATTTCCTGTAATGGAACATGAGTAACAACATATGTCAGGAAGGCCTGCATCTCAATATTGTGAAGAGGTTGAGGGGGCTTATTATTGGGATTCGACACTGGTTATGTCGGTAATAGTGTCAGTCTTGGGGAGCTTGCATTCTGATATTGTAGCGGTTGTTGTTGTGGAATAGGAGGTAAAGGTGGTGGAACAAAACCTGGCAGAAGCTGCGGAGTGTTCGGTAGAAACTAAGGATAAGGATGGTTGGACATAGGGACATGTGGAGCTTGAGGGTTTTCTTGGTTATGTCCTTCTCTCCATCCTTGAAGCCAAGGATGTTGGTACTGAGTAGACCAGTTTTGCCAACTTGGTGAGTTCCACTACTGTTGTTGTCGATAATAGGGTGAACTTGATATTGCGTATCTAGGTAAGTAGGATGGTTCCTAGGCTGCCATGGCCTTCTAGGTACATAAGAGGATTCCCCAGGATCCCCACTCCTATAAATGGCTAACAAACTGGGCAATGATGGACATTTCTCAGTTGAATGGTCTTCTGTGCAAAAGCCACAAACTGAGATGTTATCCAATGGGCATTCCCTTGAGGAATGCTTCCTCTTGCATCTTGGGCAATATATGGTCATTGCTGCTTTTTCATCCTCTTCTTTCTTTTTAATTTTTAGGGTGTCCAGTTGAGAACCTATTGTTCTTAAGATATATGTCTTGAAGTTCTCTAAAAGTTTCCCTATCTCTGCTCTTGTGATACCGCCTGAACTAACTAGTTTTAAGTTTCTATTATAAGGGTCCCGAACATTCTTTCATGTTTTGGCTCTACTCCTTGAGTAATTTTTACACATTTCACATATTTTGGAAAATGGTTTATGAGAGATATCACCTGATACCATCAGGTTAAGGATCTCTAGGTATTTCTATGAAATTCCCTTAAGGAAAAGAGCCCTAATTGCATCATCTGGAAGGTCATGGTATTTTGATTTCTGAGAGATATAACCAAACCTTTTCATATAATACTCGAGGGTCTCGTCTTCTAACTGTTGGATTTTGAAAATATCATTATGAGACTCCTTGGTCTTGCAGTAGTCTTGGTACTTCTTGATAAATATATCTTTCATGGCTTCCCAAGACCTAATGATGGATTCTCCCAACCCCATGAACCATCTTAGTGCAGAGTCCTTGAGGGTGGCAGGAAAGATTTTTGGTTTCTGGGCATCTTGTAGGTAGTTGTAGCTCCTACACAAGATGTCGAACTCAAATAGGAAGGTATCTGGATCTTCACTTCTTTTACCATAAAAGGTAGGCAATGCTGAGAGAGGAATATTCTTCATGTTGACATTTGGAGTGGTGTCCAAAATTGGAAACTCGAAGGTAGTTTTGGTTTGGTTTCCAGCTTCTTCTTCCTCCCTGTGTCTTGCATTGTTATGATCCTTTTGATCATCCATATTGGTTCAATTTCTAAGAAGAGAGTACCTAGGTGGTTTTATCTTCGAAGAGAACAAGGTTTCCCTTTGATGAAAAGGTCTTCCAACTGATTGGATGTCTGGGACTCTAATCGAGTCGGTTGAGATTATTGGTGCCAAATTTTATGTGTCAATTTGAGAAATAATTACATTGGCTGAACTACCAAACAAAATATTCACTTGTTCAAGGTCTATGATGTCCTAAAAGTTAGGATCTCCTGGTGGTGGTGTAAAAGAAAAGGTTGTATTGTTTGGTTCTGCGGAAGGCTCGAGTGTTCTTTCCTCCTATCCCAATATGATTGATGCTTCAATTTATTGTTCTATAGTGCTCCCTGTGTTAGTCTCTTCAAAGACTACTTTAG
Organism: Picea engelmannii; assembly: GCA_009831015.1. Taxonomy (NCBI): domain Eukaryota; kingdom Viridiplantae; phylum Streptophyta; class Pinopsida; order Pinales; family Pinaceae; genus Picea; species Picea engelmannii. The sequence continues at coordinate 225,099 of ML794264.1, forward strand.
CTCTTTGAGTTGAGCTAGCTCTTATTTTTTGGTATCGGTCTGTGGAGCTTATGAGTGGAATGTTCCTTCCCCCAAAAAGATCGAAGGGAACCTTGGTTGAAAGGTTTAATTTAGATTTAATGTATCTACCTTTTGGGTCTCTAGGTCTATTCATGAAAGTAAAAAAAAACTACCATTGGGTTTGGGGGAGCCTGTAATAGCAGATCCGCAGGTTCTTACCTCTCGTCTTAAAGTTCCCCCGCCACCAATTTAATGTTAATCTCTAGAAATGATCTATTTCCTAACTATTTCCTACCTTGAGACAACGACGTCAAAAATGATGGGTGTTCTATATGCACTAAAAACACACTAAAAACCCTCAATTAAATTTTCAACCCGGGGTAAGTAAACTTAGAGTTGTAGCAATATATATGCCAAGGTAGAAGGGATGGTAGTATAGTCTAACTAAGGAAATGGCTATCTAAGGGCTAATATATTCAAACAAAAGCTACTAATGATCAAACCCTACTAAGGAATTCAAACTATTTACCCTAAGTAACCTTTGGACCAAGGATCGATGGATAGTTCTAAGAAAACAAATGAAAAGCCTACATAAAGCAAACTAGTTCAATCATAACAATAAGCAAAAACAAACCATTTAAGCATAAAAATAAGCAAAAGAAAATTATTCATCTAATAAGCAAATAACAACAACAAACTACTTCAACTAGCCTACTTAAATTCAACAAGAAACTATCATATGAAAGCAAGCAAATAGACAAACAACTACCCTATCAAAGAAAAATAGACAAGTAAGCAAAACAACTAGCTAACCTATGATAGCTCCTACAACAAGTAAACTAATTGAGACTACTCAATAAGTAACTAATTAAGCTAAGAAACAAGTGAGCTATATTCTTGAATTAAACTTTACAACTACTTCTAATTTACAAAAGGAAATCTACTAAATTGAAAGCAAGAGGAATTAACAACTAATCTTTAATCTATGACAAGAAAACTACGCTTTAACCTAGCAAAGCAAAAGACTATCTATCATACAAAAGCAAGGAAAGTATCTCCTAAGCTATGAAAGCAAGAAAACTATTTTCTAATCTATGAAAACTCAAATATAGTGTTGATGGTTGTGTGAATGTCTCCGGTGTCTTATAATATCACGATGGCTCTTAACAGTGAAAGATAATTCAAGAGGGATAAACTCGATATTGACTTCAATAGCAAAGTGAAAAGTGTGAATTAGGCAATCCAGTGAGAACTTAGCCATTATGGAAACAACATCAATTATCCTGCATATCCATGTGATTGTTCGCTCATGCATTAACCATTAACAATATAAAGATACTATTCTATGAATTTTAATTGCACTCTATACTACTTTTAGAAAATTCATACTACACTAAACTCAATATTTAATTATGAATTGAAATTGCAAACTAGATCTAAGAAAGAAATTGCATGAAGTAAGCTAAACTAATTCTATTTGACAATTCAATTTGCAAAAAGAGAAAATACTCATAAACATAAATTAAACACTATTCTAGCACATGACAAGTAAACAAATGAGCAAACTAATTAACAATTAGATAAGAAAAAAATAAAGAATAATTGGATAAGAAATCTAGAAATAAAAACTAGCACTATCACTATCCATCCATCGAAGCCCTGTCAAAGAAATCATGAATTAAAAGTTTGTTTTAAACTTTATTTTAAACTCTATTTTAAACTTTGTTTCAGCATAAAGGAAGTCTAATCTACCATCTAATCACACACGAGGTTAGTATCTAAGCTTGCAAGCTTGCTTCTACTAACTAAAGGGTCATTGCATATTAACAAGATTCCTCATAATAACCTGAAAAACTAAATTAAACCAATTAATTCACAAACAACAATTTATACAACAAAGAAGCAAAATGACAATTCATGTACAAAAATAAATAAAAAGACATATGCGCTATTCAATTCACAAGAAAACTCATAGGATATTCACCCAAACTGTTTGTGGGCCCCCCCATCAAGTCGTGGTTATTCTTCAAAGGCACACCACGAACTTCAACAACGTGAATTCACCATTAAAACTAAAAGCACAGTCTTGGCAAAACGAAAAATGGAAAAATAGAGATAAAATTTTCTTTGTCTCTAACTCTCTATTGCTTAACTATTGTTTGACCACTAAGGTGGTATTTATAAGTTTTACAAGCTGAGAGGTCGACCACTGGAGGGTTGATCCTCTCTAAAAACAGTAAATTACATTTAAGATGCCCTAACTGCCGAAATGAGGTGAGCCAATAATCGCCCAACATAACAACCCAAATTGAGTTGTCAAGGGTTCAGTAGCTGGAGGCCACGAGCACGAGAAAAACCCATGTCTATGATTCACCCATTGCTAGCTGCCAATACCATAACCGCCAAATTGCCCATCATTTTTGTGCAGGACGGAGTGTCGACCGAAGTGTCGGATGGAGTACTGGACTGAGTGTCAAATGGAGTACTAGACTAAGTGTCAGAAGCAAAAACAAGCTGTGATTTTTCCCTATGACATACAAAACATGAATTAGTCTCCTGGGATCATAAAAACATATTGATTTAAACTCAAAATCATTGCAAAACATGAATTATGCATACCTGGTGTGGATCATAGAGTTTTGACACAAAAGCCCTTCAAAAACTTCTTCAAAACATGAAAACGCATATACACATTCGACAAAAAGGATCTAATTAACGTCATAAAATCGGTCATATCACGGGCCCAACAGGTATATTCATGATGCTATAGGGATAGAACAATCAAAACAAAGGACCCAAGCTATGGTGATTAAGTTGGATATTTCTAAATCCCACGAGAGGATAGGTTGGTTGTATATCAGGTTAATTTTCATCCACATAGGGTGTGGTGTTCCATTTGTCAAATAGATCATGGGTTGTTTCAATTTAGTATCTTTCTCCATTTCAATAAATGTGTCAGCCTCTAGTTTTTTCAAACGTATGAGAGGACCATTGTAGGGATGTCCCTTGTCTCACTTTTGTTCCTAATACTAGTAGAGGAGTTGAGTACGATGTTTAATGGATATTAGGACTCAATTATTTAAAGGAATGAAGATATGGAGAACTTTTATATTCCTACACTTGTTGTTCATGAATAATGTATTGTTGTTTGGGAATAGCACATAAGAGAATATTTGAAATTTAAAGAGATCTTGGGTTTATATAGTCTAGCCACAAGGATGGAAATCACTGTGCAGAAATTTGTAATCTCTTTCAATAACACATAGTCAGTTTAAACAATAATAATAACAAGAACCTTTTTCATTCCAAAGTATTGAGTTTAATAGAGGATTCGAATATCTAGGTTTTTTGCTTAAACCAAATGACTATGGTTTACATGAGTAGAACAGGTTATACCAGAAAGTAGAAAAAATAGGTTACCTCTTGGTGCAATAAGTTTCTCTCCATTGGTGGAAGACTAACACTAGTAAAATATGTTCTCGAAGCCAATCCTATTTATTGGATTGCATCAACTCATGTCCCAATAGGCATGTTGAAAAAAATCATGAAAAAATGTTTTTCAGTTCTTATGGATGAGAATAAAACATAAATATGGAAGCGGCTTGTTCAAAGGGAAGAGACTAGGAAAACCAAAGGTTGTAGGAGGATGGAGACTAAAAAATATGTGGGGCATGAGGAGTAATATATTTAACAATGAATCAAAGATATATTTCAAAGGGCCAAAGGGAAGGCACAAATAATACTGTTGAATGGAATGCATTAGCAATCTAATGAGAATGGAGAAGAAAAGATACATCACCAACATCCAAGTGTTGGGTGATTCAAAGTTGGACATAGATTGGATAAATGGAGCCATTGGCATGCATAGCATAATGTTGAGACATTTGTTTGATCAAAGAAATATAATGGAATGTTGCTTCTCAATAATCTCAATGGAATGTTGCTTCTCAATAATCTCATATATATACGCACATCTATAGAAAAATCATGAAATGTTGCTTCTCAATAATCGCATATATATACACACATCTATAGAAAACTCAACATGGAAGCAAACATACTTTCAAAAAAACATTAAAGTTATCAAGGCTACATGATATATTGATGAAGAGGATGAAAGGATTTCTCTTCCAACTTCATTAAGATCCCTATATACCTAAAAAGTCATTATGACATGTTTATTTATTTTTATTATTATAGATATCTCTTTTTTTTTTTTTTTTACAAAAGTCATTAACATACTATGTATGACAACACTTTCCTATAAACAGTATGTGAATGTGCAAATAGTATGTGAATGTGTTTTTCTTGTTTTATTTTTTGGGGAGATATTCATAGTAGTTTTTAATTGGGATATGAACTAAATGAGAATTATATACTCTATATCATTGAATGCAAATTTTCACATTGGTATAAAAGTTTACTCATAAAAAAAAATTATAATTTTGAAATTTTGTAAAAAAATATTTTAAAAATTATAATTATAAAAAATATTTAATTTATAATTATACATAAAAACACAAACAAGAAAGTTACTTCATAACCAATCAATCAAAATACTATAAAATATAAAAAATTATAATTTTGAAACTTTGTAAAGTTTTAATATTATAACAAAAATATTTTAAAAATTATAATTATAAAAAATGTTTGATTTATAATTATATATAAAAACACAAACAAGAAAGACATTTCATAATCAATCAATCAAAATACTATAAAATATCAGGCATTTTAAAATAAATTTGAAATCAATCCTTAACAAAGTAAGCACAAGTAAGTAGTGTATTGACGTTTCTAAGTCATAAGCATGGATAGTTACAATAACTATTGACGTTTATGAGACATAAACACATATAAATCTTGATTTCAAATTTATATACACTATTTGGGCTTAAGGAAGTAACATAATTTGTGGAATACGTCCGTCTTTCTTCTTCGCGGGAATTAAGAGAAACAATGACTTTGCAAATTTGAAAGTGCCAAATTCAATTAACAAATAAGTTGCATGACGAGGGAACTAGGAGAATATACAAGAATCTTACATCGAAGATTCACGGGAATCAAAAAATGCACAACTGTTAGCTCCTTCAAAATTGTCTAGTAGAAACACACCACCCAAATCTAAACGATAATGTTATCGAACTATGGAAAATTAGTGCTGCAAGTCTCCTCAAGTTTGAGAGCCTCCCTCAGCTCTACAACTACCTCACTCATGCTCGGCCTATAAAACAGTTCAGCCTTAACACATCTGACGGCTACTTTCGCAACACGAGTGATGGAGTTTATGTCATAATTTCCACCCAACCTTGTGTCTATGATTTCTTCTATTTTTTTAGGATTTGCATCCATCTCCACAAAAGGTGTAGCCTGTAAATAGCTACATGATTATTAATGTTAGTTTCTGTGCACTACAAAATGTTCTTAATATTATGAGTTTGGAGGATTGATGATCTCCTTACCCATCGAATAATGTTTAGTTTATCCATAGGTAGTTTTGCATCTATAGGTTGCCTACCGCATATGATCTCTAGAAAAACCACTCCAAAACTATAAACATCACTCTTCTCAGTCAACCTTTTAGTGCTAAAATACCTATTAAACACAACTGAAAGAAAATGTTAGCTAAGAATTCCAAAAAAATTGGAACGGTCTGTGTTTCTACAATAAATACAATTTCTTCACCATCAATAATATAGTAAAGAAAGTGCAAGTTATGTGTGTGATATACTCTAGATCAAGGTATCCTATAGTGCCTTTCACCATAGTCGTCACATGAGAAGCCTCCCCATCAATCCATATCTTTGAAAGACCAAAGTCACCAAGTTTTCCTTTCAAATTGATGTCTAGAAGGATGTTCGATGTTTTCACATCCCTGTGAATAATCTTGGGGGTAAAAACTATGTGCATGTATTCCAGTCCTTCAAATAGAAATGGTATGGCAAGTGGATTAGATGAAAACTATGACTATGCATTATTTTCCTTTGAAAGATAAAGTAGAAATCTACCAACGTTTAGATCATAAAATCTAAAAATATAATGTCCATTAAAGAAAAGAGAAAATCAAAGAACTACCCTGTGCTACATCTAAAGCTATTTTAACCCTTCTTTTCCAACTTAGTTCTGAACCTCTTGGACCTGGAAAAGACAATATGAACTAAATGAGAATTGGTCACCTTAATGATCTAAACAATATGCAGATAACACAGATTACCTTATCGATCTAAACAATATGATTAAGAACGTTGTGCAAATCATTAATTTTGAATATTACAAGTTTAGTGAGGGCACTTACTATCTTGGAGATATGTTGTCGGTTCGGTATCAAAGAGGCTGTAGTACTCAAAAGCGTTGATTTTCGGAGGTAGGGCGGAGGTAGAGACGAGGGTGAACTGGAAGTTGTCTGTTTGATTGGATAGGATAGTGAGATCTACAGTAGAATAATTTTGCGGCAGAGTAATGGTTTCAGACCTTTTTTCACCATTTATCGTGACGTAAAAGGATCTGGATTCAGACATATCTAGAATCTGGGCCTCTGCAAAATACAAAAGAAGTAATGATTTTCTCCCTCCTTCTGGGAACGGTCCTAGAGAGAATTGAGGCGGTTCCGAGCTATTTAAAAGCCACGTCGTTTGCATGACAAGAGGTGGAGGAAAGTCTTCAGTGTCATTTATTAATGTGGACGAACTTACAAGCTCTCCAATGCCTAAGCTTGAGACATTTAAAGGTACATATGGTGTCCAGATGCAGTCGAATTTGTCTTGAGGATGCCTGGATAATTAACCATACAAAACCATTCAGTTCAATCATTACAAAAAATATTACAACTAGTGGTACTGCATCAAAATTGGCTCTCCCATATAAACGTTCTTTTCAGTAGATGGTATCGATGGTATAAAGATATATTTTCTGGTATAAATTTATTGCTATAAACTAATTACAATGAGTATCAACACCGCTAGCTAGACAATTACCAGGGGTAACTATATAATGTTCAAAATGTTCACCTTGTAGAAATTTCAAAACAAATTAATGTATTGGACTGCGATTCTCCTGATCTAACAAGTTCTGCCTTTGTTAAATACAGAATCGCTTCTACTATTACTTTTGTGGAAGCAATTAAACCACGATCACAACCACAATGCACAAAGTGAAATATCAATAACACACAACACAGAAGTTTTATCGGGAAAGCGTAAATCTAAAAACCCCACTATCATATATTATGTATATCATGAATCATGAAACAATCTCATACAAAACTCTAATCCAAGAGCTCTCAGTACAATACAATCGTCTCACACTGTCATACACAAATTAGCAA
>ML794264.1:237211-267136 GCA_009831015.1 Picea engelmannii
TTAACTCACTTAACTACACTTGTAATTCTGTTACAATTCCAAATCACTCAGTTATGAATGAGATAATAGATTAATATTTATTGTCTAATTTAATTAAGGGAAAACTAAATTAGACACATGTTTCTTGTTGACTTTTCAACACACCTAATTGTCAAATATCCACCACCAACATCAGTTCTCCATATGTTTTCCAATATTGTTCCTGGCTTAGCTTGTCCATACATGCCATCTTGGAGCTTCCTCAATTCGATAGCAGAGATAAAAGGATCAACAGATTCCAAGGTTATGATCAAGCAAATGTATAGCACTATGCCAAAACTAGCCAATATTCTTTCACAATAAATTGGATCTCTATTTGCGATTGTTATGTTTCTCATATACAACGTACCCATTGTCTCAAAAGAGACAGCGAAGCTTGGCATTGGTTGAAATCCACTGTAATTGTAACTTCCAACAAAAAACCATAATATTAAGAGATAAGGCACATGAGGATCCACAGGCAAGTGATAGCAAGACTTATTGAGAGGCTTTGGAAAGAAGCGTAGACTAGTCAAATGAGCACCATACTCATCAGTGACATTCCCTATGTTTGTTGTCTCACCCAGGTGGTCTATGTAATTAGCATCACTGACCCATCTTATATTGTTTTCGTCAGTGTAATCTGTTTTACCTCTGCAATCAATACTCAGAAATCCTACAATAATTAGTAAAACAATATTGGAAAAAGGAAAAGGACATTGAATTGGAAGGTAACTAGACTAAATGATGGAATAATTTTACAAAAATGATACCATATGCACATATTCATCTTAGGTTGGAAGAATATACTTTGGTACGATCCAAGAACCCATCAAATGGTAATTATACTACAAAATTAGGTTATGTGGATATGTTTGAGGAAGACCTCATAGAAAGAGAACGGTAGTGGAGTAGAATATGGAAGGTGAAGGAACCAATGAAATGGATAATATTCATGTGGCTATCACTAGTTCAAAGAAATGTCTAATCTTGGATTCACTTTAGAAAAGAGCTCAGCAAGGGTTGAGTATATGCAATTAGTGTATAAAAGTGGAGAAGACATTGATCACTTGTTGGTCTAATGTGAAGTTAGAAAGGTGTGGAGATCTATATTGGTTCTAATAGAAGGAAAGTGAAAATGGAATGAGGATACTTTAATAGAATATATGAAGAAATGATATGAAGAGAAATCATTAAAACAATTTTGTAACATACCCGAACCCTTAAGGGCTTTTAAGGGGTGGGGTGTCCATTTTTTCTCGGTTTATCTAACTTATCTTACTTTCTTCCATTTGCATCTCCAACATTATTTACTTATTCAAGGACTTTTCGATAAAAACACCTTTCTATTTGCAGATTCACGGACACGCGAAATCTCGACTACATATATTTATAACTTTCCTTTCACAAATCCCCCTATAAAATCTCGACACTTCACCATTTTTCCATCTTCGTGGACATGCAGACCTGCGAACTTACGACGGTAAAATTCTATGTCCCTAATGTTCAGGAGTCCGTGGAGTCTCAATACTTAGCCATTTATCCATATTCATGGACTCACGGACTTGTGGAGGTAAATCTCTATGATCCTAACTTTCATGAGTCTTTGGAGTCTTAATACTTAGTCATTTTCCCTCTTCGTGGACTCGCGGACTCACGTACTTGCGGAGGTAAAATTCTACGATCGTAACTTTCATGAGTCTGTGGAGTCTTAATACTTAGTCATTTTTCCCTCTTTGTGGACTCGCGGACTTGCGGAGGTAAAATTCTATGACCCTAAATTTTAGGAGTCTGTGGAGTCTCATTACTTAGTCATTTTTCCTCTTCACGGTCTCGCGGAGGTAAAATTATATGATCCTAACTTCCATGAGTCTGAGGAATCTCAATACTTAGTCATTTCTCCATCTTCTACTGACTCGTGGCATGACGCGTGGGGTGGTACATGGAACACATACCACTTGAAACGTGGCATCCATATTCCCTATGGACACTTTTCTAATTCTTCCACCAGCACACGTGATATTCACATAGGGTCTCCATCTCGTGGATTCAAAGATTCAATTTCGATGACACCTGACTCATGTGGCGATCGCCAAGGACTCTCCCTTGTCCCTTTCTCCAATCACCAATTAGCACGTACCTTTTTGGGACACAATGGTGATACTAGTCAGCAGGGTATGTCATGATGACGTCACCATTTTTCCTTGGTCCCATTCCAACGAGATTTACCAAGATCTATGACATAGTTTTCATCATGGCCTCACCCTGATGGATGGTCTAGGTAATTCCTCAGGCTCCCAAGGTTATTATGACTAAGAGGCTCTAACCATGTGAATCTCCACAAACCCAATAGTTTAGGATCCTCCATGATCACTCCCCAATAGATCCACAACTCTTGTGTATTTCATACTATGGCTTTGTGCTCAGTGCCAATAAAGGGTCAGGATATTTCCCTTTCAACCCAATAAACGACTTAGATCACATCTTGACCACGTCCCGATAAAGGGCCTGAATTTATTCATCGTTTCAAATCCACAACCACGATTCTTCTGAAAAAAATTAGGGAACCTCCACTAACTGAACATTTCGCGTCTGGACTTATCCATTTCACGGATATCTTTCTCTGAGTCCTTCTCAAGTTTTACTGAGCCTCAAGGATGCTCGCTCTTGACCAAAGTACTTTATGGTTTCTTCAAGGCTTCTTCACAGTACCCTATCCTTTGAAAGGTTGGTTGGGTTTGGGTATTCCATCACCATGGCACACAGAGAACATACGCAAGGGTATACACACACACACACACACACACACACACACATATATATATGTGTATATGAGAGTACCTACATATGCCATAATATTTCAGCAATACACATAGTGAGTAGGGGCGTCTCTCCCCTTAGGTTAGTACAAGGACATTGGATTATATGTGTGTATAAAAATCATAAATATTTTTGTTCTTTCCTATATACTAGACACATAACTTTACTCACAGGCATACACTCGTAAATAAATCCCACAAGACGTGAAGTACTCACAAGCAAGAATGTAAAACTCTTCACGCAATTACACATTATGCACAATTTATGCTATCTCCAAAATACACAATTTGATTTGCATAACAAATGGTCACATCTAAGAATTATGTCATTCATATAGCCATACACATATTCATATCAATACACAGAGGTAGAAGAGACACTTATCTACCAAAAATTGAGATATGTTGAGCATTTTTGTAGAGAGAACCACTCTCCACCTAACCGTAGGCAAGGTTGTGTTAAACTTCGCAACAACCAGCCACCCCTAAGTCAGGATATGATGTCATGAGAGGATTTCTACAAGATTTTTCCCCGGTGATTCCTTCTTCCCTTTTCCTCCCCCTTTTCTTCTCATCTTCTTCTCTCTAGAACTCGTGGATCATGCCAGAAACTTCCTGAAGGTACTTTCCCATCCGTTATTAACTCCCTCAAGAACTATTCCAAATACTATCTTGATTGATAGTCAGTTTCTAGGGTTGAGGACAATTCAGATCCATATCATTTTAATTAATCACGTCCACTTCCTGGAAGATTCATTCAATATAGTGATGGTCTCCCTCTCACCCACTCCTCTAATGACATCACAACCTATGAAGGCCATCCCTTCAGCAATAGCTCAAAATTATCTATTTTATTGAAAACCAAACACACACACACACACACACACACACACACACATATATTACAAAATCTATCAAGGTCCATTTTTTATCCTTCATCACCCACTGGTTGGCTTATTGTTTTTCCATAATAACACTTATAATTATAGATTGGGGGAAACAGGGGTGTTACAAATTTAGAGCTATACATCTTGTAATAGAATGGACCATTTGGATATTAAGGAATAATAACATCTTTGAAGGTAAGGAATTCCCTCATTTTCAAGTACACCCATGCTCTAGGTGGATATTGGTGGCCACTCACCTATTCCAAATTCCAACTGGCTCATCTTGACAATTTTTTGTTCAACACGTTTCTCTGTAATGGGGACACTTCTTTGTAATTATGGGTTATGCACTTCTGAGGCTGTCTTTAAGACCTACAGAACATCCAGGTGGATATTGGTGGCCGACCATCTACTCCAATTGGCCTATTTTGGCAGTTTTCATATCAGTACATCTTGTCGTACTTTTGGGATCGTTTTGAGGCCCTTAACAACATTTTTTGGGCTTGCCATAGTCAAACTATTGACAGAGTCAAATTTTGACAAAATAATGTGTATTTCTCGAAAATACCTTTCCAACGGGCTATCATGCCTAAAACAAAGATCATATTAAAAAGTTACGACATCGGGAAGTTGATGTACTAAATTACCCCAATGGGGCCCACATGACTTTTGGCGCTTCATCTCCTAGGGTTAGGGTTTTGGCATGTAAAAAGGCCTTCACAGCCTCATTGTACTCATATTCTTGCGAATGAGTGTAGCCGTCACATATCTTCTCAAAGATAAAGTTGCCACCATTCTAGTGAGTCTTGCACTCTGTATTTTTACAGTCTCTGTACATTTCTTTCATTAATAGAAATCATGTGTTGTTTTATTTCTCTTTTTTTCAGACAATATTTATGTGTATTTCATTGTAATATCTATGCTTTCGTTTCGTTCTGAAAATAATCTGGATCAGTGGTATCAGAGCAGGTTGCTCTTGATCATTTTTCATTGCATGTCTCCAACAAGGTTCGAGAATAGAAAGTTGGTTCTCGAGCTTGTCTCTCTTGGGGAAAATTGCTCTCGCACGCCCAAGAAAAATTCCATGGAAGAAGAAAAGAAAAAGGATGGAGAAGAAGATTATGTTAACATGTTTCTTGAGCAAGTTCTCACATGACAGAGGGACGAAATGATGGAGAATTTTTCCCACATCCTTCAATGTCTTCCGATAGCAATAGGTGCATCTTCATCAAGATGCCACTTTGGAGGAACCTCTCCCTTCAAGGTACAAGTTAACTTTGATATTCCCATATTTGAAGGTCAGATAGTTGCAGATTCTTTAGAAAATGGTTAAATATGCTAGAAGGTTATTTCTCTGTTCACAATTTTTTCGATAGGGAAAAGATCACCTTCGCACTCCTCAAGGATCTCCCCCATGTCCAACATCGGTGGGAAACTTACTAGGAGAAAAGTTCCACAGAGGAATCTAGAATATATGGGGCCAAGCCCACTTGGGATTTTTTTGTGGATGCAGTCAAGGAATATTATTACCCTGTGGATAACTATGAAGACTAGTACTTGATATGGACCACATTGCGGCAAGAGAAGGGCCAAACAATGTTGGATTTCACAAATACTTTCCATACCTTGCTTACCAAGATGGGTATCAAATACTCTGAGCGACATATGGTTCTGAAATACCATGGGGATCTGCATAGGTACATCCAAACTGAAATGGATTTCTTAAAATCTCATCACTGGGAGATTCCTATTGTTATGTTATCAAAATCAAGCAGAAATTTAGGCACCAGAACAAACGAGAGTTCGGGTTTGAAAATATGCAACAAGCAAATCATGATAAAGATGGCCATAACTAATAGCCTCCCGAAAACCAGTCTGTAACACCCTCTTTCCCCCAGTTTGTAAATATAACTATAATGGCCAAGAGACTATGGAAAACTAATATGTGTGAATGTTTGATTTGATGGACCTTTGTATAAGAGGTCAATGAATGCAAATTATGTTATTGAATAGAAAAATGGATAAGTGTTGCATGATTGTTGGAAGGGGGGTGTACTAAGAAATACCATGAATGCTATGAAAAGAGATGGTGAAGGGGACCAGGAATGGTTGTGTTAACCTTCACCAAATCAGTACCTTACTGGATTTAAATTGCTTAGGGCCAGAACAATCCTCTGACCCAGAAATAAATTACAGTTAGGATGGTAGGTCGGAAGACCTCCTCAAGAGTTAATGAGGGGATGGGGTAGAACACCCATCTGTAAGGCTTCCACACCTAACCACAGACTGGGAATTCAAGCCACACGTAAGCTTGTCGAGACAAGAAAGAAAGGAAGGCATGGTGGACAAGGGAAGACCTGCGAAGGGTGCAGAGACGAGAAGCTAAGCTCTCGGGTTCAAGGAAGAACGAAGAGATAAGCGTTCTGGTCGCAGGAAATGGCTAAGAAGTTTATGATAATAGATGATAAACGAGGTTGGTCCTCCTTTCTTGGTATCATGTAAACCATTGCCAAGATCCTACGAGAGAAGGAGAGTAACCTTTGTCCCTATTTATTTCTATGCCGGAAGAAGAGATTCAATCTCAAAGCATCGTGGTCTAGCTTGGGGGTGGCTAGTGGTAAATCCGTTAGGAGTGACTGAGCCTATGTTTGGGTGGAAACGGGCACCCCTTCCAGCAGACGCTTCACGTTATCGGGTTCTGATAAGTGTTTTCATACTCTATTATTTTAATTTGGAATTAATGGTTGCATGCATGTATTTAAATATCTATAAATGGTTTATGTATTGAAATGGTTAAGTTATGTGTATACGTTGGGTTCGTTGAGAAATTATGTTTCTGTTTTTCCCATATGCTCCAGTTTAACCCTTGAAGGTGTTTTCCCAGGGAGCTACCTCATAGTTCTAGACTTGGAGCAAGCCTCTTGAAACTGTTATTGTCTCGATAATCTCACAGGTTTACCCCACCCTGTTTCAGGACCTAAAGTTCTGCGAGATAGTAAGGTGTTTCCTTCAAACCAGTAGCCTGAGAGACCTTAAACTCGTGCCCAAAGCCTTAACCAAAACTAGGCTAAGAGTAGATCTCATATCCCGAGAGTCATCAGAAGTTCCATGTGACCTAGGTCTAGGAACCATGCGCTGAGCCCGAAAGGAGCTAGCTCTTGATGGTTTCAGAGTTTCGAGAGCTCAAAGGTCTGGGATGCCAAACTTCACTATGGTCAAAATTACCCAAACTCTGGGAGTAACAAGAACCGTGGAGGAATCAAGAACTTGACAGAGGAGATGAATGTGAGTCTTTCATCGGGAGGAAAACTAATCTCATTCTTCAGATTGACCTAAAGGTCCACTGGAGTTAACGGATCAAACACCAGTCGTTCGATTAGATCAATGGTTGGGAATCATTGCAAAGCGCGAAGGTGAAATTAACGGGCGTGCTAGTTCACGGTCCGCAATCAATCAATGATGTTGACCTCATCGGGGTTGAGGATCAATGACCACTATTAAAAAGAGTCAGGCGAGAACTTTTTAGATTGTGGATATTGAACTCTCCGATAAAGAGAGAGCACATTGGGGTTTCACAATTGCTATGAACCATCGATCTGTGAAAAAATTGGTATTGGCCAGATCTCGACCGCGAGATCTGAGAGATGTTGAAAGACGATCAAACCAAAGAGAAAATACGCAGTGATTCCATCCATGGTGACATGGATTTAATCTTTATGAGCCACGTGCCACCTGGATTCATGCGCATCAACTACCCCATAGAGCCTTTGGAACGTAACACGAGTTATCCCAGGTGAGGGCACGTGTTTCCCCTAACCCATATACATGTCAGCCCCTAGTACATTCCCACCTGGACAACATGGTTGGTGAAGGGACTGGAACTTCGGGACTTCAGGACTCCAGAGGATTTGGGGTGTGGTATCGTAGAGAGTCCAAAAGGACCCGAAGTGTTGAAGTGACAAAGTAGATCTTAGCCATTAGCACAGGGAGGCACATGGAAGTAGATTGTTAACTCTGGAGTAGAGCCACTATGGAGGAAATGAAGTGTGGTGCTTCAAAAATCCTCGAAGCCCGAAGTGGCGGACTAGATCTGATTTTTCCATTAGTAAGGACACGTGTCGCCAACTCCCACACTCCGGATCAGAAGTACTCCAGAAGAGTTGAAGAGTGTAGGGTCGAGAACTCCCAAAGGCCGAAGCGTCGGAGTTCATCATGACCATTGAATAAAGGAGGATGTGTGTCAGAAGATCTGACACTCTGGAAGGATTTCACTCTAGAGGTTTACGTGTGTGAAGACTCGAGAACTGTCGAAGCCCAGAGTCAAGAAGTGAATCAGGGCCATCAAATTCTCTGAGGACACACGATGTCGGATTGTGAACTTCAGAGATTTTCCACTTCGGAGGATTCACGCGGTGGTTGTCTTAGCGCCTGTTGTCCTGGTGTCTGGTCATAGCCTGCGGTCATATGCGAGTGTATATGGAGGGAAGGGGCTAGGCCTGGAATTAAAATCCGAAGGCTGAACGCAGAATTCCCTGTTAACGTGTGAGTTAGCTGAGGACCAAGTCCAGTCGTTGGATTTGTTGGTGGATGGAATTCCACCATAGAATTAAGAATGATTGAAGTTCTGGGATATCAAATAACTCAGGGAGAATCATATTGATTCAAACCCACGTGGAAGCCCTGTGGCCTCAACCAATGAACACCCAAGGAACTTGGGGGAGGTATATATTCCAGTTCTAATCTCGGTTCTAAGCATGGAGACCGTGGCTAGAAAGATCTGGACAAGAAGAATGGGATAGAGACCCTGAATGGAGGTCTTGATTTCTTAAGAAGAACGAAACTTCGACGCCCCACCATGAGTGTGTTACAAATTGGTATCAGAGCGTGGTTGGAACAATTGACCTGCTTGGGCTCATGAACGAGTCACGTAGAAACCTTATGTAAAGTACTTTTAAGGGTGATACCCTATTTTAATTCTCCCTCAAAGAGTCTAGTTAAACTTTTACTGCAGAAAAGAAAGAAGTTTTCTCCTCTGTGTGTATTTAAGAGATATGAACTATGTGTTGTTTATGAATTAATAGACCAATGGCTAACAGTGAGTGTTTTTTCAGCACTCAAGAAGTCAGTGAATCACGGGAAACAACAAGTATAAAGTATGGTGACACGCCATGAAGTGGGGGATGGATCACACAATAGAGACGATGAATCCAATGAGAGGAGGGCGGTGGAGACTCCTCCGGATTTGGCTGAAACTGTAAAGAGCCTCATGGCCGAATTACAAAGTTGCAAGGCCTACAACGAGAGACTGATAAAAGAGAAAGAAAAACAAATGGAAATTAATGCAGTCTTGATGCATAGCTTATCCGACATATAGAGGTAGTTGTAGCATGGGCCTACAATCAATCATGTGGACCGACGGCATACGAAGAGAAGTCAAAGTCCACCTGAAATACATAAACATGGTCCCATAAGTGGCCACAAAGGGAGAAGTACCTCGAGGAAGGCCCACTCCGGAGGTAGGGGACACTCATCGGGAGGGTCCTATGGAAAGGAAACTGGTAACTTTGAGGGATCTTCTAGTAGAAAAATTAGCTCACATTCTCAAAGGAAAGGAAAGAAGTGAAAGCTTTCCAAAATCCATGACCCTGAAGAATTCAAGAAAGCCAAGCCACCCTCTTTCGATGGGGAAATTAAGAAATGGAAAGAGGCAAAAGCTTTCCTGCTTGGTTTAAAGTAGTACTTCAGACTCCATGACTACTTTGAAAACTTGAAGTCTCGAATAACCATCTTCAACCTGAATGGGAAGGCTTCCATTTGGTGGGAAGATCATAGGAATGTGAAAGGAATCCATGAAAAGGAATTATCATGGAAACAGTTTGAGAAATACTTCAAGAAGAAGTATCTGTCAAAGAAACACTTTGATGGGAAGACTAAGGAGTTCTATGAACTCAATTTGGGACAGCTCACTATAGAGGAATATATTAATAAATTCCTTGAGCTGATAAGGTATGTACCCTACATAAAGGATGAAAAGGTAAAAGTGCAGTGATTTATTAGTGGGTTACCTCAGTCCTATAGGGATACGATTGAGTTTGACGAGCCAAAGACCTTAGAAGATACTATCTAGAAGTCAAGGTATTGCTACAAACAGTTCGGAGGTCGGACAAAACCTCGCAAGGACTGGAAGAAGAAGAGTATCTTGGGCTTCAAGAAAAAGGGGTTTAAATCCTCAAGATTTAAGAACTATGGGAAGGGCTCTAAGATGAGCCTTCCTACTAAAAGTGTGCATAAGCATAATTTCCCCTCCCAGAGTGGAAACAAACCTTTTGGAACAACCCCAGGAAAAATTGCTAACCCAAAGCGAGAACCCTTGAAATGTTTGGGATGTGGAGAAGAACATCTGCTAATATATTGTCCACATAGACAACATAACATCAGGAGAATCTACAATGTCCAAGAAGCTACCATAGTCAATGATGTGGCTAGGAGCATACCACAGATTTATGCAACCTTGGATAATAAACAAGCCGACCACCAAGCTAAAGTGGTGGATATGGAAGGTATGATCGCCAACCATTTAGTTTCCATTTTAATTGACCCTGGTTCTAATTTGAGTTATGTGGCCCCTCAGTCTATTGATAAGTGTAAATACAACTAGTTAGACATGTTAAGCCATGGTTAGTACAACTATCCACTGGAACCAAACTAAAAGTAGTTGAGGTCATACTAGCTTGCCAATTCATTATGGATGGATTTCCCACCCAAGTAACCCTTAACATACTTCCCCTAGGATCTTATGACTTGTTGATTGGTATGGACTGGTTGGTTGCTTATAAAACTAAGTTGGATTGTTACCATAAAAATTTATAATGTGTAAATGAAGAAGGGAGAAAGATAACCCTCCAAGAGATTCAGAAGCCTCTCTTAGTGAGATGAATATCATCCCTTCAAATGAAAAAGTATTGCAGAAAGGGATGTCCTCTATATGCATTTCAGGTGTTGGAATATGTTGAGGATGACAAACCAAACCTAGAGGACCATCCCATATTAAGAGAGTATAAATATGTGTTTCTAGAACAGGTACCGGGTCTACCTCCGAGAAGAGACATTGACTTCTCTATAGAGCTTGCACCAGGAGTAGTACGAGTGTCTAGAACACCCTATAGGTTGAGTACACCCGAGTTAGTTGAGCTTAAGCTACAACTAAAGGAAATGATGGAAAAAGGCTACATCCAGCTTAGTGTGTCTCCATGGGGAGCACTAGTCTTGTTTGTGAAGAAGAAAGATGGCACACTCCGACTGTACATAGATTATAGACAACTCAATAAGACAACCATAAAGAACAAGTACCCCTTACCAAGAATCAATGACTTGTTCGACCAATTAGGGGGTGCTTCCATTTTCTCAAAGATTGAATTAAGGTCTGGATATCATCAAGTCTGAGTCAAGGATGAAGACATCCACAAAACATCCTTCAGGACCAGATATGGTCACTATGAATTTGTGGTGGTGCCATTTGGATTAACTAATTCCCCCGCCACTTTTTTGTGCTTGATGAACAATGTACTCAACAAATTCCTAGACAAATTAGTATTGGTTTTCATTGATGATATATTAATCTACTCCAAGAATAGAGAGGAGCATGAAGAACATCCTAGACTTGTACTTCAAGTACTAAGAGAGCATCATCTCTACGCTAAGTTTAACAAGTGTGACTTTTTCCAGAAGAAAGTACATTACGTGGGCCATGTTATTTATAAAGAAGGGGTGGTAGTAGACCCTGACAAGATCAGATATATTGTGGAATGGCCTACCTCAAAGGATGTATCTGATATCATATCCTTTATGGGCTTAGCAGGATATTATAGAAGGTTCATAAAAGCATTTTCCAAGATTGGTTGTCCAATCACTGCCCTCCAAAAAAGGGGGTTAAATTCACTTGGACATTAGAATGTGAAAAAAGATTTCAGGAACTGAAATACCTTATGACCCATGCACCCATGATGAAGATTGGAGACCCTGATAATGACTTCCTCGTGTGTACATATTCCTACAAGGAAGGACTCGGAGGAGTCCTTATGCAAGAAGGACGTGTAATTTTCTACGAATCCAGAAAATTGAATGAGCATGAAATCAATTATGTGACCCATGATATAGAGTTGATTTCCATAGTACATGCTTTAAAAATGTGGAGGAATTACCTCCTAGGTAGGAGGTTTGTACTTATGAAATACCATTGTGGGTTGAGGCACCTGTTTGATCAACCAAAACTCAATGCCAGGAAAGCTAGGTGGATGGTTGTCCTTAGTGAGTTTGATTTCGAAATAAAACACATCAAAGGAAAGAAAAATAGGGTGGTCGATGCCCTTAGCAGAAGTGTGAAAATGATTCACCTGGAAGCGGTAAGAACCTATGAAACTGATGTCAGGGAGAGGGTCAGAAATGCACAAGAGACAGATGCATTTTTCAAGACCGTGACATCATACCTAAAGAAAGAGCCCACAGGGCTAAAGTATGAAAGCTATCAGATGCTTGATGAAGGCCTGCTAACCTACAAAAACAGATTGTATATTCCAAGTTGTGACGACTTGAAGAGGTTCATAATGGATGAACTATACAAGAGACCATATATTGGTCACCTAGGATATCGGAAAATGATCACGGCCACTAGAAAACAATTATATTGGCCTGTATTGAAAAATGACATAGCTGACTATCTAGCTAAGTGTCTAGAATGCCAGCAAGTTAAGGTAGAATACCAGCACCCAACAGGGTTGTTATAGCCTATACCAATTCCAGAATGGAAATGGGAAACCATATCCATGGATTTCATCATTGGATTACCAAAATAAGCCAAGCAGAATGATGCCATCATGGTAGTGGTGGACAAATTGAGCAAGTCTACTCACTTTGTTCTTGTCAAGTAAACTTGCAAGGAAATAGATATTGCCAACATCTTCATGAAGGAGATATTCAGACTGCATGGAATTCCTAGGGGGATATTTTCTAACAGGGATACCAAATTCACTTCAAGCTTTTGGAAATCCTTTATGGTTGGTTTTGAGACTAAATTGTTGTTTAGCAGAGCCTATCACCCCCAAACTAATGGACACACAGAGAGAGTAAACCAAATATTAGAATACATGTTAAGGATGCATGTAATGCATCATCCTAATAAGTGGGAAGACTACTTGCCATTGGTATAATTTGCCTACAACAACGATTATCAAGAGTCCCTGAAGATGGGACCTTTTGAAGCCTGTTATGGTAGACAGTGAAAGATTCCAATCAGGTGGAGTAATCCAGTGGATAGAATTATAATTGGAATGAACATGCTAAAATAAATGGAATAACAAGTGATTTAGATAAAACAAAATCTGAAAATTGCCCACGATAGAAATAAGAGCTACGTCAACAAAAAGAGAACTCCCAGAGAGTTCA
The DNA here is from genome assembly GCA_009831015.1 of Picea engelmannii. Taxonomy (NCBI): domain Eukaryota; kingdom Viridiplantae; phylum Streptophyta; class Pinopsida; order Pinales; family Pinaceae; genus Picea; species Picea engelmannii. The sequence goes on from ML794264.1 coordinate 250,377, forward strand.
AGATAGGAGACCATATATATCTCAGAGTTAGGCCCAGGAAGAGTTCCCTGAGAATAGGAGCTTGTTCCAATATGGCACCTCGGTATTGTGGACCCCTTGAAGTCTTAGATAGAGTGGGACCTCTAGCTTCTAGGCCAGCACTCCCTCCCACAGTAAAGGCACATAATGTTTTCCATGTTTCAATATTGAAGAAATATGTACATGATTCTAATCACACAATTGATTGGTCTGTGATCCAGGTGGAGCCGGAGGGAGAATTCCTGCCAGAACCTCGATGCATACTAGACAGGAAGGAAACCCCACTCAGGAACTGAACCATTGCACAGGTCAAGGTGCAATGGAAACACTTTGGCCCAGATGAGGCTACGTGGGAAATGGAGGATGCCATGAGACATGCATATCCATGTTTGTTCACTTCTATATATACAGAGCATGTTGATAGATAGAACATCAAGGACGATGCTCCTTTAAGGGGGAGGAAATTGTAACACATTGTTTCCTCCAGTTTCTAAATATAACTATAATGGCCAAAAGACTATGTCAAACTCAATATGTGTGAATTTTTTATTTGATGGACGTTTGTATAAGAGGTCAATGAATGTAAATTCTATTATTGACTAGAAAAATGGATAAGTGTCGCATGACTGTTGGAAGGGGGGTGTACTAAGAAATACCATGAATTTTATGAAAAGAGATGGTGAAGGGGACCAGGAATGGTTGCGTTAACCTTCACCAAACCAGTACCTTACTGGATTTAAATTGCTCAGGGCCAAAAAATCCTCTGACCCGGAAATGAATTACATTCAGGTTGGTAGGTGGGAAGAGCTCCTCAAGAGTTAATGAGGGGATGGGGAAGAGCACCCATCTGTAAGGATTTCAAACCTGACCATAGAATGGGAATTCAAGCCACACACAACCTTTCTGAGACAAGCAAGAAAGGAAGGTGTGGTGAACAAGGGAAGACCTACAAAGGGTGCATAAACGAGAAGCTAAGATCTTGGGTTCAAGGAAGACTGAAGAGATAAGCATTTTGGTCGTAGGAAATGGCTGAGAAGGTTATGATACAAGCTGATAAACGAGGTCAGTCCTCCTTTCTTGGTATCGTGTAAACCATTTCCAAGATCCTACAGGAGAAGGAGAGTAACCTTCGCCTGTATCTATTTCTGTGCCGGAAGAAGAGATTCAATCTCAAAGCATCATGGTCTAGATCGGGGTATCTAGTGGTAAATCTGTTATGAGTGACTGAGCTTATGGTTGGGTGGAAACGGGAACCCCTTCTAGAAGTTGCTTCACGTTATCTGGATCTGATAAGTGTTTTCATACTCTATGAATTGAATTGGGAATTAATGGTTGCATGCATGTATTTACATATATATAAATGGTTTTTGTATTGAAATGGTTAAGCTATGTGTATACGTTGGCTTCCTTGAGAACTTATGTTTCTACTTTTCCCATATGCTCTAGTTTAACCCTCAAAGGTGTTTTCCCAGGGAGCTACCTCAGAGTTCCGGAGTCGGAGCAAGCCTCTTGGCACTGCTACCGTCTCGGTAATCCCATGGGATTACCCTAGCTTGTTTCAAGACCTAAAGTTTTACGAGATAGGAAGGCATTTCCTTCAAACCAGTAGCCTGAGAGACCCTAAACTCTCGCCCATGGCCTTAACCAAAACTTGGCTAAGAATGGAGATCATAGCCCAAGAGTCATCAAAAGGTCCATGTGGCCTGGGTCTAGGAACCCTGCGCTGAGCCCGAAAGGAGATAGCTCTTGATGGTTTCAGAGTTTCGGGAGCTCGAAGCTCTGGGATGCCAAACTTCACGATAGTCAAAATTACCCGAACTCTCAGAGTAACAAGAACCGTAGAGGAATCAAGAACCTGACAAAGGAGATGAATGCAAGCCATTTATCGTGAGGAAAACCGATCTCAGTCGTTAGATCGACCTAAAGATCAAGGATGATTTTAAGGATGGAAATTTATTTTAAAATGTAGAAACCTTGGCGAATATTACAATCCTTCATATGCCGACTATAAAATGTTTGGCAATATTTTTGTAAAAATATTCAAATTTCTAAGGATTTTATATATTTTGTATAAAAGTTTGGCGATTTCTAAGGTAAAATAATTTTATCCTATAGAATTTGGGTGAATCATTTTTAGAATAGCGAATATTGTTTTGGGAAAAACAATGGAAAATTAGCCCATGAGTGAAATTTAGCCCCTAAAATCATCCCCGCTAAAGATCCACCGTAGTTAATGGATCAAACACCATTCGTTCGATTAGATCGATGATTAGGAAACATTACGGAGCTCAAAGGTAAAATTAACGAACGTTCTAGTTCATGGTCCGCAATCAACCAACGTCGTTGATCTTGTCGGGGTGGAGGATCAACGACCACGATTAAAAGAGTCGGGCGAGGACTTTTCATATTGCAGAGATTGAAATCTTTGATAAAGAGTGAGCACATTGGGGTTCCACAATCCTTGTGAACCATCGATCTGTGAAAAAATTGGTATTGGTCAGATCTTGACCGTGAGATCTGAGGGATGTTGAAAGACGATCAGACCGGAGTGACGAGACGCAGTGACACCATCCATTGTGATGTGGATTTAATCTTGATGAGCCACGTGCCACCTATATTCATGAGCATCACCTACCCCATAGAGCCTTTGGAACATGACACATGTTATCCCAAGTGAGGGCACGTGTCACCCCTGACCCATATACGTGTCAACCCCTAGTACGTGGCCACCTAGACAATGTGGTTGGTGAAGGGACTAGAACTCCAGGAGTCTAAGACTTCGGGGCTCTAGAGGATTTGGGGTGTGGTATCGTAGAGAGTCCAAAGGGACCCGAAGTGTCGAAGTGTTGGAGTAGATCCTAGTTGTTGGCACAGGGAGGCACGTGGCAGTAAATTATTAACTCTGGAGCAGGGCCACTCTAGAGGAAATGAAATGCAGTTCTTCGAAAATCCCTGAAACTCGAAGTAGCGGAGTAGATCTGAGCCATCCATTAGTAAAGACAGGTGTCGCCAACTCCCACACTCTGAAGAAGAAGTACTCCAGAAGATTTGAAGAGTGGAGGGTCGAGAACTCCCAAAGGGTGAAGCATAGGATTTCATCGTGACCGTTGAATAGAGGAGGACGTGTGTCAGAAGATCTGACACTCCGGAAGGATTTCACTCTAGAGGTTTGCATGTGTGAAGACTCAAGAACTGTCGAAGCCCGTAGTCCTGAAGTGAATTAGGGCCATCAAATTCTCTGAGGAAACATGGCGTCGGATTGTGAACTTCAGAGATTTTCCACTCTAGAGGATTCGTGCGAGGTTTGTCTTGGCACTTGTTATCCTGGCATTTGGTCATATGCCATGGTCATATGTGAGTGTATATGGAGGGAAGGGGCTAGGCCTAGAATTCAAATCCGAAGGTCGAACGTTGAATTCCCCGTTAACCTGTGAGTTAGTCGAGGACCAATTCCAGTCATTGGATTTGTTGGTGGATGGAATTCCGCCATATAATTAAGAACGATAGAAGTTATGGGATATCAAAGAACTCAGGGAGAAGCATATTGAGTCAGACCCACATGGAAGCCTTGTGGCCTCAACCAATGAACACCTGAGGAACTTGGGAGAGGTATATCTGCTAGTTCTGAGCTCAGTTCTGAGCATGGAGACCATGGATGGAAATATCTGGATGAGCATAATGGGATAGAGACCCCGAATGGAGGTCTTGATTTCTTATGAAGAACAAAATTTTGACACCCCACCATGGGTCTGTTACACAGTAGAATACACGGAAAAATAAGGGTAAGGGAAAGACGAAGAATGACACTAGGAAGTGGTGCGAACTCCACAAAATCCCCTGGCACAACACCGATGAATGTCATTCAAAAAAATCATTGGTGTCCGAGATCAAAGACAAGGATTTGAACCCTGATTCAAAATTTGATCCAAAAAATAATGAAAAAAGACATATCATCAACGCAGACCCCAGTGCTACTGTCGTGACTGCAACAATTCAACCAAAAGAACCATTAGATCCTGAAGAGGGGGAGCACCTCTTCCATTCACAGATGTGGGTGAAGGGGACCCCGTTGCATTTGAATGTTGATAGTGGAAGCCTTAAGAACCTCATCTCATATGAGGTCATCAAACAGTTGGGATTGTCGACAACACCACACCCACAACCATACAACATCGGGTGGCTTCTCCAGGGACGAGATCTATGTGTCAGCTAGTAGTGTCGCTTGTCCTATGTCATCCAACACTTCAAGGATGAGGTCCTATGTGATCAGGGATGATTTTAAGGATGTAAATTTATTTTAAAGTGTAAAAACCTTGGCGAATCTTACTAATCCTTCATATGCCAACTATAAATGTTTGGTGATATTTTTGTAAAAATATTCAAATTTCTAAGGATTTTATATAGTTTTTATAAAAAAAATTGTGATTTTCAAGGTAAAATTATTTTACCCTATAGAATTTGGGCTAATCATTTTTATAATAGCGAATTGTTTTTTGGGAAAAACCATGGAAAATTAGCCCATGAGCGAAATTTATCCCCTAAAATCATCCCTGTATAATGTGATGTTGCCCCTCTTTATGTTTGTGATGTTTTTTTGGGCCAACCATATATGTGAACATGTCATGTTGTTTATGAGTCTCAACCCAGTAGTGTTATTATTACTCTGGGGGGTCATCTCTACAGGATACCAGAGGTAGTTTTGACTATTGTTCCACCAAAACAGTGCTACAAGACAATCTCTCATACTGCAAAATTCAACCTCTTCACAATTTGTTCAAAGGATGCATAGAAGGCCACTGCAACCATCGAAGCCTCAACACCTTCTATCCAACAGAAGAAAATTGCAAAAGAGAAAGAATATATTGTTTCTTCACCTACGATGGTGCCTACATAATGCCCTGTCAAGCTTAGAGACTACAGGTTGGTGGAACAGATGCAACCCCACCAACAATAGGTTCGTGAAAGCCTTCCACAGACCAAGGAGCACAACTTCTCTAGCAAGGCATGTAGCTCACAAAAATTTTGATTCAGCAAACGTTTTCCCCTCTTCTCCAAGCACTCAATGCAATGGATACCATTATTTCCTAAGGGGGGAGGAATGATCCAAGTGGATATTGGTGGCCACCCACTTGTTCCAAATTCCAACTAGCTCATCTTGATAGTTTTCAGTTCAACACGTTTATTTGTAATGGATAAACTTCTTTGTAATTATGGTTTCTACACTTCTGAGGATATCTTGAAGCTCCATGCCGCATCCAAGTGGATATTGGTGGCCACCCATTTAGTCCAACTAGTCTATTTTGGTAGCTTTCATCTCAATACAACTTTATGTACTTCTGGGGTCATTTTGAGGCCCATAAAAACATTTTTTTGTCAAAGATTAAAGACGTAATGTGTAGGTCTCGAAAATATCTTTCCAACGGGCTATCACACGCCTAAAACAAAGATCGTATGTAAAAGTTATGACCCCGTGAAGTTGATGTACTAACTTACCCCAACGAGGCCCACGTGAATTTTGGCACATCATCTCCTAGGGTTAGGTTTTTGGATTTCTAGGGTTTTGACATTCATGTTTATTGTAAAAATGCCTTTAGAGCCTCATTGTACTCATTTTCTTGTGAATGACCGTAGCCATCACATCTCTTCTCAGAGATAAAGTTACCACCATTCTAGCGAGTCTTGCACTCTGTATTTTTACAATTTCTATACATTTCTTTCATTAATAGAAATCATGTATCGTTGTATTTCTCTGTTTCTATCAATATTTATGTGTATTTCATTGTAATATATTTGCTTTCATTTAGTTCCGAAAATAATCCGGATCAACCCAGCCATGGGATTTTTTTGATGTTGCATGCCAAGGAAGACTTGGAATATGTGGGACATGAGGAGTAATGTACTTAACAACGAATCATCAAATGTTTTTCAGAGTTGGCCTAGGGGAAGACACAAATAATACTACTAAATGGAAGGCATTAGCAATTATGATGAAAATGGCAAAGGAAAGAGACATCACTAATATCCAAGTGTTGGGTGATTCAAATTTTGTCATAGATTAGATAAATGGAGCCATTGACATGCATAACCAATCATAGATTGAATAAATGGAGCCATTGACATGCATAACCTAATATTGAAACCTTTACTTAATCAAAGAAAAATAATAAAACATTTCTTCTTAGCAATCTCATACACACATATATAATATCTACAACATGCACACATATCCATTATCTATAAAGAGCTCAATGTGGAAGTAAACACACTTTCAAATAAAACATTGAAATTATCTACACACAATCTCTACATAAAGAAAGACAATAAAACGTTTCTTCTTAGAAATCCCATACACACATATCTATTATCTAGAAAGAGTTTAATTGGAATTATCAAAGGGCACATGAGAGATTAATGAAGAGGAAAAAGTGGTATCTCTCTTAGCTTCATTGAGATCCATATATATCTAAAAATTAATTATGCCCATAAAACATTGGAATTATCAAAGGGTACATGAGAGATTAATGAAGAGGAAGAAGTATCTCTCCTAGCTTCATTGAGATCCCTATATATCTAAAAATTAATTATTCCATGCTTTTTTATTTTTGTTGTTATAAATATCTCTTTTTTGTCAAAGTCATTATTTATTACTGGACATTAGGAAGATAAAGATACTTTGTATTGGTGATACTTACCTCCAAACATTATATGAATGTGCTTTTATGTTGTTTCTTTTTAAATATTCACCATTATAGTGTACATTATGAAGTCACTCAAAGCTATATGTCTAGATTATTGAATGTAATTTTTTTCACATCTATATAAAAGTTTACCATTTTTCCATATATTTTCATATATATATGATTTATAATTTTTTAATTTTATAAAAAATATTTATATGTCTACATTAATCTAATTTTTTTTACATCTATATTATATATATATATATATATATATATATATATATATATATATATATATATATATAATTTTTTATTTTTATAAAAAATATTTTAATATTATAAATTAAAAAAAATAAATTAATTTAAAAATAAAATTATTAAATATATTTAATTTATAATTGGGCATATGAAAGAAATATCATGCAATATTATATATATATATATATATATATATATATATAACATTTATTAGACATAAACACATCTGAGGAAATATAAATCTTGTTTTTAAATTAATAAATAGCATTTGGCCTCCGATCGTGTGAATCTCCATGGACCCCACAGTCCAGGATCCTCCACAATCACTCCCCGATAGATCCACAAATCTTGTGTATTTCAGACTATGGATTTGTGCTCAGTGCCAATAAAGGGTTAGGATCTTTCCCTTTCAACCCAATCAATGGCTTAGATTGCATCTCGACCATGTCCCGATAAAAGGCCCAAATTTATTCATCGTTCCAAGTCCAAAACCACGATTCTTCTAAAACGAATTAGGGCACCTCCACTGAATTAACATTTCTCATCTGGACTTAGCCATTTCACAGATATATTTCTCTGAGTCCTTCTCAAGTCTTACCGATCCTCATGGATGCTCTCGCTTGACCAAAGTACTCAATGGTTTCCTCAAGGATTCTTCACAGTACCCTATCTTTTGAAAGGTTGGTTGGGCTTGGGCATTCCATCATTGTGGCACACGGAGAACATACACAAGGGTATATATATGTATGTATGTATGTATGTATGTATGTATGTATGTATGAGAGTACTTGCATATGCCATAAGATTTCAGCGATACACACAGTGAGTAGGGGCGTCTCTCCCCTTAGATTAGTACAAGGACATTGGATTATACGTGTGTATAACAATCATAAATATTTTTTTATTTCATATATACTAGACACACAGCTGAACTCACAAGAATACACTCGTAAATAAATCCCACAAGACATGAAGTACTCACAAGCAAGAATGTAAAACTCTTCACGCAACTACACATTATGCACAATTTATGGTATCTACAGAATACACAATTTGATTTGCATACCAAATAGTTACATCTAAATATTATGTCTTTCATATAGCCATACACATATTCATATCAATACACAGAGGTAGACGAGACACTTATCTACAGAAAATTGAGATATGTTGAGCATTGTTGTAGAGAGAACGACTCTCCACCCAACCATAGGCAAGGTTGTGTTAAACTTCGAAACAACCAACCACCCCTAAGCCAGGATACGATGTCATGAGGGGATTTTTGTGATATTTTTTCCCGGTGAGTCCTTCTGCCCTTCCCCCCCCTTTTATTCTCATCTTCTTCCCTCCGGAACTCGTGGATCATGCTAGAAACTTCCTGAAGGTACTTTCCCATCCATTCTTAACTCCCTCAAGAACTATTCCAACTACTATCTTGATTGATATTCATTTTCTATGGTTGAGGACAATTCAGATCCATATCATTTTAATTAATCAGGTCCATTGCCTTGCAGATTCATTCAAGATAGTGATGGTCTCCCTCTCACCCAGTCCTCTCATGACATTGTAACCTGTGAAGGCCATCCCTTCAGCAATAGCTCGAAATTCTTTATTTTATTAAAAACCAAACACACACACACACATATTACAAAATCTATCAAGGTCCATTTTTTTATCCTTGATCACCCACAGGCCGAATTATTGTTTTTCTATAATAACACTTATAATTATAGACTGGGGGAAATAGGGGTGTTACAAATTTAGAGCTATACATCTTATAATATCATGGACCATTTGGATATTAAGGAATAATAACATCTTTGAAGGTAAGGAATTCCCTCATTTTCAAGTACACCCATGATCCAGGTGGATATTGGTGGCCACTCATCTATTCCAAATTCCCACTGGCTCATCTTGACATTTTTTAGTTCAACACGTTTTTTTGTAATGGGGACACTTCTTTGTAATTATGGGTTCTACACTTCTGAGACTGTCACCCTACACAACATCCAGGTGGATATTGGTGGCCGCCCATCTACTCCAAATGGTCTGTTTTGACAATTTTCATCTCAATACATCTAGTTGTACTTTTGGGGTCATTTTGAGGCCCTTAATAACATTGTTTGGTCTTGCCACAGTCAAACTATTGACAGAGACAAATTTTGAAAAAATAATGTGTATTTCTCGAAAATACCTTTCCAATGGGCTATCAAACGCCTAAAATGAAGATCGTATGCAAAAGTTACGACACCGAGAAGTTGATGTACTAACTTACCCCAACGGGGCCCACATGACTTTTGGTGCTTCATCTCCTAGGGTTAGGTTTTTGGATTTCTAGGGTTTTGGCATTCATGTTTATTGTAGAAAGGTCTTCATAGCCTCATTGTACTCATCTTCTTGTGAATGACCGTAGCCGTCACATCTCTTCTCAAAGATAAAGCTGCCACCATTCTAGAGAGTCTTTCACTCTATATTTTTATAGTCTCTGTACATTTATTTCATTAATAGAAATCATGTATTGTTGTATTTCTCTGTTTTTGACAATATTTATGTGTATTTCATTGTAATATATTTGCTATCATTTCGTTACATAAATAATCTGGATCAATGGTATCAGAGCAAGTTGCTCTTGATCGTTTTTCATTGCATGTCCCCAACGAGGTCTGAGAATAGCAAGTTGGGTCTCGAGCTTGTCTCTCTTGAGGAAAATTGCTATCGCACGCCCAAGAAACCCTCCATGGCAGAAAAAGAAAAACAACGGAGCATAAGATTCTATTAACTTGTTGCTTGAGCATGTTCTCGCACGACAGAGGGATGAAATGATGGAGAATTTTTCCAACATCCTTCAATGTCTTCTGATAGCAATAGGCGCATATTCATCAAGTGATCACTTTGGAGGAACTTATCCCTTCAAGGTACAAGTTAACTTTGATATTCCCGTATTTGAAGGTCAGATAGATGTGGATGCCCTAGAAAAATAGTTAAATATGCTAGAAAGTTATTTCTCTGTTCACAATTTTTCTGATAGGGAAACAATCACCTTCGCACTCCTCAAGGCTCTCCCCCATGTCAAACATTGGTGGGAAACTTACTGGGAGCAAAGTTCCACAGAGGAATCTAAAATATATGGAACCGAGCCCACTTGGGATTTTTTTGTGGATGTGGTTAAGGAACAATATTACCCTATTGATAACTATGAATACCAGTACATGAGATGGACCACACTGCGGCAAGAGAAGGGACAAATAGTGCTGGAGTTCACAAATACTTTCCATACCTTGCGTACCAAGCTGGGTATCAAAGACTCCGAGTGACATATGGTTCTGAAATAGTGTGGGGCTCTGCATAGACACATCCAAATCGAAATGGATTTCCTAAACATCTCATCACTGGTAGCTTCCTATCGATATGTTATCAAAATTGAGCAGAAATTTGGACACCAGAACAAACAAGAGTTCGGGTCTGCAAATCCACAACAAGAAAAGCACGATAAAGACAACCCTAAACAATAGCCTCCTAACAGCCAATCCAAGACACAGAAAAAAAAAGGGTAAGGAAAAGATGAACAATGACACTGGGAAGTGGTGTGACTTCCACAACATTCCCTGGCACAACACCGATGAATGTCACTCAAAACAATCATTGTTGTCTGATATCAAAGATACAGAGTTGAACCCTGATTCAGAATCTAATCTAGAAAATAATTAAAAAAGACAGATCATCGACGCAGACCCCACTGCTATTGTCGTGACCGCAACAATTGAGCTAGAAGAACCAGCAGATCCTAAAGAGGGGGAACGTCTCTTCCATTCACATATGTGGATGAAGGGGACCCCGTTGCATTTCATTGTTGATAGTGGAAGCCTGAATAACCTCATCTCATCTGAGGTCGTCAAACAGTTAGGGTTGTCGACAACACCACACCTGCAACCATACAACATCGGGTTTCTTGGCCAGGGACGAGATATCTGTGTCAACTAGCAGTGTCGCATGTCCTATGGCATCCAACACTTCAAGGATGAGGTACTATGTGATGTTTCCCCTCTTGATGTCTGTGATGTTTTTTTGGGCCAACCATATATGTGAAAATGTCATGTTGTTTATGAGTCTTGACCCCGTAGTGTCATTATTACTCTTGGGGGTCAGCTCTATAGGATACTAGAGGTAATTTCGACTATTTTTCCACCAAAATAGTGCCACAAGATAATATCTCATACTACAAAATTCAACCTCTTGACAATTTTTTCAAATGATGCATAGAAGGCCACTGCAACCACTGCAGCCTCAACACCTTGTATCCAACAGAAGAAGATTGCAGAACAAAAAAATATATATTGTTTCTTCACCTATGATGGTGCCTACACAATGCCCCGTCAAGCCCAGAGACAATAGGTTGGTGGAACAGATTCAACCCCACCAACAACAGATTCGTGACATCCTTCCACAGACCAAGCAACACAACTTCTCCAGCAAGGCACATAACTCACCAAGATTCAGATTCAACAAACGCTTTCCCCTCTTCCCCGGGCACTCAACGCATTGGAGACCATTATTTCCTAAGGGGGGAGGACTGATCCAAGTGGATATTGGTGGCCACCCACCTGTTCCAACTTCCAACTAGCTCATCTTGACAGTTTTCAGTTCAACACGTTTCTTTGTAATGGGGACACTTCTTTGTAATTATGGGTTCTACACTTCTGAGGCCATCTTGAATCTCCACACCGCATCCAAGTGGATATTTGTGGCTGCCCATTTAGTCCAACTGGCCTATTTTGGTAGTTTTCATCTCAGTACATCTTTATGTACTTTCGAGGTCGTTTTGAGGCCCTTAACAACATTTTTTTGTCAAATTGCTAACGAAGTCAAAGTTTGACGACATAATGTGTATTTCTTGAAAATAGCTTTCCAACAGGCTATCACACGCCTAAAACAAAGATCATATGCAAAATCTACGACCCCGTGAAGTTGATGTACTAACATACCCCAACGAGGCCCACATGAATTTTGGCACATCATCTCCTAGGGTTAGGTTTTTGGATGTCTAGGGTTTTGGCATTCATGTTTATCGTAAAAAGGCCTTTAGAGCCTCATTGTACTCATCTTCTTGCGAACGACTGTATTCGTCACATCTCTTCTCAGAGATAAAGCTACCACCATTCTAACGAGTCTTGCACTCTGTATTTTTACAATTTCTATACATTTATTTCATTAATAGAAATAATTTATTGTTGTATTTCTTTGTTTCTCACAATATTTATGTGTATTTCATTGTAATATATTTTCTTTCATTTCGTTCTGAAAATAATCTGGATCAACCCAGCCATGGGATTTTTTTGATGGTGCATGCCAAGGAAGACTTGGAATATGTGGAACATCAGGAGTAATGTACTTAACAACAAATCATCAAATCTCTTTCAGATTTGGCCTAGGGGAAGGCACAAATAATACTACTAAATGGAAGGCATTAGCAATTATGATGAGAATGGTGAAGGAAAGAGACATCACTAATATCCAAGTGTTGGGTGATTCAAAGTTTGTCATAGATTGGATAAATGGAGCCATTGGCATGCATAACCGATCATAAATTGGATAAATAGAACCATTGGCATGCATAACCGGTCATAGATTGGATAAATGGAGCCATTGACATGCATAACCTCATGTTAAGACCTTTACTTGATCAAACAAAGATAATAAAACGTTTATTCTAGGAGAATATAAGATAATAAAGTTGTATTACCATAGAACTAGGAGAATATAAAAAAGAAAGATAATAAAATTCAAATAACAAAGAAGTTGCATTACCACAGAACTAGGAGAATATACAAGAATCTTACATCCAAGATTCACGGGAATCTAAAAATGCACAACAGTTAGTTCCTTCAAAATTGTTTGGAAGAAACACACCACCCAAATCTAAATGATATTGTTATTGGTACAACATTTAGAGTTGACTTCTTGGCCACTCTCCATTCCATCCAGATCGGACATAGTGCAGTACATTAGAAATAGTGTTTCAAGACTCCTCAAGTTTGAGAGCCTCTCTCAGCTCTGCAACTACCTCACTCATGCTCGGCCTATAAAACGGTTCAGCCTTAACACATATGATGGCTACTTTCGCAACACGAGTGATGGATTTTATGTCGTAATTTCCACCCAACCTTGTGTCTATGATTTCTTGAATTGCATCCATCTCCACAAAAGGTGTAGCCTGTAAATAGCCACATGATTATTAATGTTAGTTTCTATGCACTACAAAATGTTCTTAATATTATGAGTTTGGAGGATTGATGATCAGACTCCTTACCCATCGAATGATGTTTAGTTTATCCATAGGTAGTTTTGCATCTATAGGTTTCCTACCACATATGAGCTCTAGCAAAACCACTCCAAAACTATACACATCACTCTTGTCAGTCAACTTTTCAGTGCTAAAATACCTGTTAAACACAACCGAAAGAAAATGTTAGCTAAGAATGCCAAAAAAATTGGAACTGTCTTTGTTTCTACAGTAAATACAATTTCTTCACCATCAATAATAATATAGTAAATAAAGTGCAAGTTATGTGTATCAAGTTATTGATATACTCTGGATCAAGGTATCCTGCAGTGCCTTTCACCATAGTCGTCACATGAGAAGCCTCCCCATCAATCCATATCTTTGAAAGACCAAAGTCACCAAGTTTTCCTTTCAAATTGTTGTCTAGAAGGATGTTCGCTGTTTTCACATCCCTGTGAATAATCTTGGGGGTGCAAACTATGTGCATGTATTCCAGTCCTTCAAATAGAAATGGCAGGGCAAGTGGATTAAATGAAAACTATGATTATGCATTATTTTCCTTTGAAAGATAAAGTAGAAATCTACCAACGTTTAGATCATAAAATCTAAAAATATAATGTCCATTAAAGCAAAGAGAAAATCAAAGAACTACCCTGTGCTGCATTTAAAGCTATTTTAACCCTCGTTTTCCAATTTAGTTCCGAACCTCCTGGACCTGGAAAAGAGAATATGAACTAAATGAGAATTGGTCACCTTCGCTATTCTATCGTCCACTCAAGCAAACATTTCTCTCAGAATATATTTATATTTACCATAAAGGCGGTCCTTTAGGGACCCTCCAGACATATGCTCGTAGATAATCATAAGTTCTTTGGATTCATTGCAATAGCCGAGTAAAGACACCAAGTTCTCGTGATGGACTCTTGAAAGAACATCTATCTGTTCATCAAATCAACACAGAGTCGTGTTTTACTATACATGGTTATCTGTCTATGGTTGAAGACATTATGAGATTGAAGCTAGAAATTGAAGTGTGATACTGTATCCAAATGGAAGATATTACATGGTTTAAGATTATCAGAATCACCTCGTTTCGGAACTGGTCAACTCCTTGTGTGGAGAACAAAGAGAGAACTTTTACGGCTATATTATTTCCTTCTGGCAATTTACCAAAGAACACGGATCCAAAGCCCCCTTTTCCGATACTCCCACTAAATTGTTGTGTGGCATCCATTATCTGATCTTGAGTGAAGGCCCTTGCTGAATTTGGTGCCATAATCGTCGCGTCAGTCCATTCGTTGGATGTAGAGTACACTGCAATTTCCACCTCATTGCTTTCAGTTGTGACACAGTCTTTGTTCTTGCGATAAAAAAAAATACTCGCCATCAACAATAGACCGATGATTAGAACTCCGCTGAGTGTCGTTCCCAAGATAAGGGGTTCCCTCAATTTGTTATGTTCCATTGGAATAGATTTCTTATGTTCCCTTGGAATAGATAGATAGGGGTTTCCAGAGAATCTAGTACACACCAAAGAAAGAGATTATCAGTAAGATTAATTAGAATTTCAACTGCATTAATAATAATTGTCCTTGGCATTGCTGGTATAGAAAATATGAAAAGAAATTTAAGACATCAAAATCTTGTTTTGTATTAAAATATAAGATAAATAAAATAGATATGTGATTACTGGAGATTCAATGAAGGCTTCTGCAGAAGTAGTGGCGGAATTTCACCACTGAAATTGTTGTTATCTATAAACCTGTGACAATCACATAAAAATAAAAAAACAATAAAATGTAGAATTTGCATTAAAAAAATAAAAAAAAAAGGACTCACAACTCTTCAAGGTTTTTAAGTTTAGATAGCCTGTAGAATTTGCATTAAAAAGAGAAAAAAGAAAACTCACAACTCTTTAAGGTTTTTAAGTTCAGATAGCCAATTTGGAATTCTACCGTTCAAGTTGTTGTTTTGTAAATGTCTGCATCACAAAGAAAAAATTATTGATAACCAATGTTCTAAGAAAATTCTAAATAAACTACAATATCTAAATTTATGTTGACAAGAAACTTACAGTCTCTCCAACATCGTTAAATTCGAGAAATCTGGCAAAGGTCCCGTGAGATGATTATGGTCCAGTGCCCTGGTTATTTGGATATCAATGGATAATTGCCCATACTTTTTTCAATATTTACTTTTTCTAAAAGTTTAATAAAATATTTTTATAAATTTTTATAACTTTTTATATAATAAAAAACAATTAATATAAATAAAATAATTATAAAATGATACCATGTTAACTAAAGCATTCAATCGTCCAAACATTATACTCACATGTTAACTAAAGCAGTTAATTGTCCAATTTGCGCAGGAACCAATCCTGTCAGATTCCTTCTGGACAAAGTGCTGGCAACAAAAAGATTTTCATGAATAATTACAATATTACAATTCCAATTCCGTATAAAATTAATGAACGGTAGACAAGACAAAAAAAAATGAAACTTACATTTCCGAAATTCTTATTGCGGAAGGGTTGTTATGACAGCTAATCCCATTCCACGGGATCAAAAAGCAAGGATCAGAAATCCACGTGCTCATATTAAACGTTTCATTGATACGGACGAGAGCTTCACCTGTAGTTTAAGAACTATTTGGTTAGATATTAGATATTCGATTATCATACTTAACCATAACCATATAAAATGCAGTCAATGTACGCGCATAGGCAACTATTGGAAATATGCAGATAACACCGATTATTTTAACCATCTAAACAATATGATTAAGAAATCATTAATTTTGAATATTACAAGTTTAGTGAGGGCACTTACTATCTTGGAGATATGTTGCCGGTTGACTATCAAAGACGGTGTAGTACTCAAAAGCGTTGATTATAGCAGGTAGGCTGGAGGTTGAGACGAGGGCGAACTGGAAGTTGTCTGTTTGATTGGATAGAATAGAGACATCTACAGCAGAATAATTTCGCGGCAGAGTAATGGTTTGAGACCTTTTTTCACCATTTATCGTGACGTAAAAGGATCTGGATTCAGACATATCTAGAATCTCGGTCTCTGCAAAATACAAAAGCAGTAATGATTTTATCCCTCCTTCTGAGAACGGTCCTAGAGAGAATTGAGCCGGCACCGAGTTGTTTAAAAGCCACGCCGTTCGCATGACAAGAGGTGGAGGAAAGTCTTCAGTGTCGTTTATTAATGTGGACGAACTTACAAGCTCTCCAATGCCTAAGCTTGAGACATTTAAAGGTACATATGGTGTCCAGATGCGGTCGAAGTAGTCTTGAGGATACCTGCATAATTAACCATACAAAGCCATTAAAATAAATCATTACAAAAAATATCACAACTAGCCGTATTGAATCAAATTGACTCGCGCATATAAACATTGTCGATGGTATAAAGATATATTTTCTGGTATAAATCTATTGCTATAAACTAATTACAATGAACATCAACACCACTATCTAGACAATTATGAGGGGTAAATATATAAAGTTCAAAATGTTC
>ML794264.1:267980-280282 GCA_009831015.1 Picea engelmannii
CTCACCCAGGTGGTCTATGTAATCAGCATCACTGACCCATCTTATATTGTTTAGGTCAGTGTAATCTGTTTTACCTCCGCAATCAATACTCAGAAATCCTGCAATAATTAGTAAAACAATATCTTGTGAACCAAATAGAAAAACAAATAAACAATGAGCCCCGTAATACAGTGTATTCAAATGAGTATTCTAAAAATATTCTAAAAATTACTCCAATTCTTCAATATAGAATATAGAATAACCTGGTTGAGCAGTAATTGCAACCACGAAACACAGAAGCACGCCTAGTGTTGCTCTCCAAGCGCCCCATTTTCCACAGCCAATTTTGTCCATCGTTCCACCAATTTTCATAAATAAATGCTTTGCAGTCGTAAGAGCAGATTGGAAGCGAAGGATTCACACAAAACGCTTTTTATCTGCAGCATCTCCGCAAGCCTGCGAAATGCTGCACTCTTATTTAAGATACCGTTTTAATGGTGAGACAGATCGGCCTGGTGCGAGGCAGCTTCTGTGGGAGAAAGTTTCTTGGTAGGTGCTCTCCTGGTCCCAGGAGTCATCGCAGGAGGGTCTGAGCCGTCCTCTCTTGGTCTTGGTAGGTGCTCTCCTGGTCCCAGGAATCATTGCAGGAAGGTCTGAGCCGTCGTTCCCCTTATCTTTTCGTACAGGAGACCCCACTATGATTTGAAAGCTGTCGATTCATCCTACAATATATGTGTCCGCGGAGCAGTGTTGAATTTATACATTAAATTTTAATGTTTTTACTTGTTTGGGAAGAAAGAAAATTTTAAATTTTAAATGTTTTGTTTCAGAATTATTTTTATTGTTTTATGGAATACTTAAAATGTAATATGAAAAAAATAAACATCTTATATAATAAAAAAAATAACAAAATTTCAATAATAATAAAAAAGAACAGAATGTCACTTATATACGGGTGAAAAGCTTTTAACGTAAAGTTTAATTAAAAAAATATATATATATATTAATACATCCTCATTTTGTGGCAAACAAAAATAAATATCAAACTTTAACACTGCCAAAAACATAAACTGTACAACTAAACATAAATTAAACTTTAATAAGTTTAATTTCCAAGAGCCCTCCCTCTGTTTCAGAGCACATTCAAGTCCACTCTTTTTCCTTGATGCCTCGGACGATGAGAAAATAGGATAAATTTTACAAAGCAATTCCATACCATTCGAAACTACAGTTTCTATAATTTTAGATTGCAATCTTAATCTGTAATGAATGCCCTTGGTTTCCGCAAAAGGACCTCTTAATTTAGAACGGGGACCGATAAAGAGAGGTAGCGAATTTTCCGTATTGTTTCCACAATGGGCCCCGCCTCTTAATTCATTGATGAGGGTACCAGGGACCCCGTGCTGACTTGAGGGTCGTCGATGGCGCGTGATGAATCATGAAGGTCATCGGTCATTCATTTCACTATTTTTCTGACGCGTATTCTCATTTCAAAAGTGATCCCGTGCTGACTTGAGGGTCGTCGATGGCGTGTGATGAATCGTGAAGGTCATGGGTCATTCATTTCACTATTTTTTCTGACGCGTATTCTCATTTAAAAAGTGACAAATCTTTCCCAAGTAATCAGGTGCTTTGAATAGTCCCGTGAGACAGCGCGGTTGGTAAAGACCTTTCTCCATGTTGGAAGGAGGTCTTGAGTTCTATTCTGGCTGAGTTTCCGGGACGAATTGTAATGGCTGCTAGTGCCAGTCTGGACAGTGATGTAAATAATTTATATCTCTAATATAAATCGAGTTAATTTCTCATGGAAAAAAATCAGGTGCTTTGAATTTACCAATGTAACCAAAGTTGCAATTTGCAATATTTATGCCATATCAAGCATTTCCAATTAGCTTAGTTTATATCAAGCATTTCTAATTAGTTTAGTTTAGTTTAAACGTTTTTTTTTTTTTTCGAAATTTTGTGAAAAATAATTGGATTTGCAAATTTGAGTGAATAAATATATATTATTAAAATGTCTCAAGAATTTTTCAACAACCTAAATTTATTTATATATTAAAAAATGTAATTTAAACAATAAAAAATAATAATTTTATACAAACTTACATCACCATATTCCAACCAAAAATACCAAAAACTGAAACATTTAACCACCACCTTTTTAATTCGCAAACTTTCTAACTTTCTAGACCTCTCATCAAAAGATAAGACGATTCAATTAAAGTGCTCCGTATGTAACGCCGTGGTCGATCCATCCTCTCAATCGCCGCGAAAGCATAAAGCAAAGGTGAAGCTTTGGTTTCCATAAACAGTCCCCCCTCCTAAGTTAAGGAAGTGTTTCGTTCTCTGCTAGCGCTCCGCTTTACCAAACTTTTTCATTGATGTTAGTTCATTAATCCTGCGACTTGATTTGTAAAGCGGAGGTTTAAGTGCATACATCAAAAAATTTGCTAACATGTCTTTTTAGTAGGGACAAAATCAAATTAAATTGAAAGAGAAGCTTTATATTTTAATTTGAAGTGTTAAATTTCTTGTTTTATATGATTTTGATGGTTTGAATATTTCTGGTTAATGAATATATTAGTAAATAAAAAAAAAAAAAAAAATTGTTTTTTTCATACAAATGATTTTTTTTTAAATTTCATATATAAAATGATAATTTTCTTTATAAAAAATTTAATTCTTAATTTGTGATGAAGAATTTAAACGTCATATAAGAGGACCATGATTACACTTCAATATAAATATAAAAAGGATTATAAATTTGTTAAGTAAGATGAAAAGTGATTTTGCTCATACACTTCCCTAATAAAAATATTGAATGATATTTCAATATAAATATATATTTGTTAAGTGAAATGGAAAGTAATTATGATCATGCACTAATTACATTAAAAATATATTTTCCTTTATAATTATTAAGCTAAAACTTAACAAAGTTACATGAAGATTGAGGATTGAGTACCTTGTAAGTGAGTATAATAAAAGTCTTTACTCGGCCACTTGTGTAGATTTTAATCTTGTACAATTAATTATTATTAATAAAACAAAAAAGACACAATCGCCCAGAGACACATTACACTGAGATTTTTACCCTAAAAACCCAAACTACGAAAACCAACAACCTATTTTGAGCCGCACCTTTAATCTTCTAGAGAGATTCATTCAGGAGGGATCAGAATGGGCCGGAGTGCGTGCTTGCCTGGATATTGAGATTGTACGAAAGAAGCGCAGCGCTATCGATTCGCTTACCTGGATAATTTCGATTCGCTTGCCTTTCTCTATCCCCTTGAGGAAATATGCAAAAAAGATAGTCAAATCGTTCGTTCTGGCTTTCCTGCCTCTTTCCTTGCTCCGGATTTACTGTAAAACATCCCCGTATTACCGGCGAGAATACCCTCCCCATGACTCTCGAACCCCTGAGGTCAGGCAGGTTGTAGTAGGCTTGGCTCTGTTTCTCACACTATGGTGGGTGGAGGAGGGTTACCAAAGGGTTAAGATCCGGGAGTGTGGATCTTTTAAAGAAATAGCTGAACCTATTGTGAAGTTAACACATCCAGTTTCTAGCTGAAGTCTATAACCAATAGTAAACCTCCCGCGGTCAAACACTGTACTGTAACAGTATTTCATTAATAGTCGCAAAAAACTACCAAAAACAAAACAAAACAAAAAATTCATAGGGTCTCCCACCCCCAAACCCCCGCAAACCTTCCCGTTGAGCGTTGCTAACCACCCCCCTGGCCCCTTTTGCTCCCATATTAGTGTACAATACACATGATCAATTTTGCAAAGATATAACACATACTCAACATTCTCCCACTTGTTGTTTTCTTTGCATACATGGGGTTACAGGATTACATAGTCAACAATCTAGGGAAACAATGTTGTAACACACCCAACCCCTTAGGTATCATTTTATGATATAGGGCATAAAAATTTCTCTTTTCTCAATCATCTCGAATCCGTGAAACTAGGATTACATCGCCTTTGATTCGACGAGGGTTTTCCAACGACTATAAATTTACCCAGATTGAAGTTCTGGAATGCAAGTTATGGTCCTTCAAAGTTCTTTAGGCCTTTACTGACTAGGGTCTTTCAATGCCATGTGGCACCCACGTGGTTCCCTATCACCTGGAATGCCACCTCATCATAGCATACAAAGACTTGCTCAACCAGAGGTCGACGCTTGTCTAGTTCTTATTGGCCTATTAATTTAATTAAATATATCAAAGGAGCACTTAAGATTATTAAGTTCGATAAAATCCTAAGTCTCCAAACTTCAGCGAGACTCCTCATAGTGTTGTTATGAACATACCCCCAAAATTCCCAAATTTTGAAGATGCGGAGAGGATCCCACCTGTATTATGCCTTTATGCAATTACAAGTAATTACATTATCCCACAATATAATTTATTATGTTTAATGTTTATTATAACATTGGAGTATGGGAAGGTAGGTCCGGGCCTTCGACCATTTTGTCCCAAGTGCTCCATCACTCAAAACACTCCGGAGTCTCGAAGTTTCTAACTCCTGTCAACCATTAGATAAAGCAACCATGATCCAGAAGGAAGCCATTTGGTAGAAGACAAGGGTGACACATGGCCCAATCAACTAGTGACATGTGTCAAGGTCCATTTGACACATAAGGTCTGTGAAAGTCATGAATCAAGGTGACACATGGCACACCTACTATGGGTCCACATCACCCTAAGTGACGTCAGCATGCCATGTCACTCCAGCCTTCGACGCTTCGGTGATATTCTCATTCACCAACATGTCGAACCTCCTAGAGTAGGACTTCGCCAGAGTGCTTTACACTATCCTTTCACTAGTTGATCAGACGATCAAGAGAGGTTCCCAATGGATTCCCCAGATCAACGACTCACTTTAACTCGCGAATTTGATGTTTAGGGTTTCTAGTTGTTTAACACCTTTTCTCTCTCGGAGTAGGTCAACGTCGAATGACCACGACGTAGATCCAACGGTTAGGGGAGATCCTTGGTAACCTCAAATCTACGGCTCGCATTACTTTGTGACCGAGAAGTGGATCATGGTTTAACAAGGGAATGAATCCCACGATAATGGGTAAATGACCACCAACTGTCGGTCCACCATCAAGCTATCGATTCGATAGGTCATATTTGGCGAGCTTCAGACTCTCGGAGTCCTGAATGACTTAGCTCATTTTTTAGTGCAGCGGAGGGTTCCAAGGTCCTAATTCTATGGAACTTTGTCAAGCTCCACAGGCTAGACTCCTAACTCTTAGCCAAAATTTGGTTAAGGCTGTGGGCATGAGCCCATGGTCACTTGGACGATTGGTTTGAAGGAAGTGCCCTTCGTCTATAGAGATCAAATTCCACAACAGGAAATGTAATTCAAGGAAATCAATAGGACTGAGGTAGTCCCGCAGAGTCTATCTCGAATCTATGTCTACGGATTTGGTCCTTGAGCAATCCCTTGAGGATTTTCCCAACTAACACAAGGGCCACATTCTTATGTCCCCAAATCCAGTTAAAGAGCCCAATTGTTAGTAGTTCTCCTTTCTCTTGAAATCATCATTACATCAAATTACACATTTACCTTTGTTTATATACCTCTATTCCTCATGTACACAAAAAGCACAAATAGGGGTTTACTTTCTATGTCCTAGAGTATTACAAGGTAATTCTATTCAATTGTGCAAGGTATGCGCTAAACTTGTCATCCTAATAACACCCAAAAGCAAAAGTTTATAGTTGAAAACAAGCATTCAATCATGCATTTCATTTCAAGTACACATGGAATATGAAATACTTATCTATTACAAGTTGCAGCCAACCAACTGACTATGGGTGTTAGCGTTTCCACCCAACCGTAGGCTTAGATTCATTCACTCTTATCACTCTGGCCACCCCCGTGCCAAGCCATAATATCACTAGGGAAACTTCTTTGTGTTCCTCAAGTCTTCTGCAAATTCTCCGAGATCCTCCCTCTGTCACATCCTCTATGAGGTTTATCAGATGCTTCCTCAACATCAATCTCGGGGCCTTCTTTCTCTGGCTAAGGACGAATCTCTACTCTATTGAACCAACAACATACAACTCCTTTGTCTTCAAAACTCCACATATCTGGCAATAATAGTAGTCTCCCTTCTTCCCCACTGAGCTCAGGGCCTCCACGGGGTTTATCAGATTCCTTCCCAACTGGATTTCCTTTGTGCAAAAGAGTCCCTTCACAACTGCACTATCCCTTAACGCCCTCTCCTTTTAGCATCAGTTTCTTTTCAGCCAGCACGAAGCTCGCGACCCTCTTTTTCTCCAGTCTAGGCTTCGGGTCTTCTATGCTCCAATTCATAACTCTTCCACCAGTTCTTAGATCTTTCTATTGCACGCTCTAGTGCATTCCTTTCAACGATTATCTTCCTCAGAGACTTAATTCCTCCTCTGGTTCTTTCCTATAACCCAAATAACTTAACCTTTCAGTTCTTCTTTTGAGCTGGAGAGCCTCACACACTCTTCTTCTTTTTGAATGGTCCTCAGACCCATTCGGGTTCCTATGCCCTCTTCCGGCAAGAAGGTTCTGGACCTATCCTCTTCCTTCTACCAGAAGGAAATCAGTTCAATCTATCCTTGCAAGAAGGCTACCCTCTGTGGTACTTTGAGCTGACATTTTTTTATCTTCTCAGCCAGACCCTCCATGCTTCCATTCATTGGGGTAGTTGGTGTTTCAACCACCAGTCTTTTCCCATTAATTGATTTTTCTTAGAATCGGGACGAGGCTCATTATTTCAACAAAGAGAATTGGGTCATTTTGACATAATGAACCCTCTCTACAATTTACTCACTCTTTCCTCTAGTGATATAATGGCCATTACTTTAAGGATTCACTCCCACAATCAATTTTTGACAATCTAAACATTAATACATTTACATTGTTCACACGCCAGAGCATGCTAATCATAAATAATGATTAATTCCAAGATGGGGGAAACAAGGGTATTACAATCCCCTCCCCCTTCAAAGGAATATCGTCCTTAGTGTTCTTTTTTAGTAACACCTATCATGCCTTTGTCATTCAACTTCTTTAGAAATATCGATCCTCTTTGTTGGTCAAGTGATCCAGATTTTATGAGCAAAACAAAACGATTACAGATTATTAATAGTGCTTAACACAAAATAACATAGATACAGTAAAATTGGTTTTCTATTCAATAAGGAAATAAGTTGAAACCGTAAAATGCAGTGGAAAACAAGCTTGTTGGAATGGTGACGACTTATCTTTGAGAAGAGATGTGACGGCTGCGCTCATTCGCAAGAAGAATATTACAATGAGGCTTTGAAGGCATTTTTACAATAAAAAAGAATTTCAAAAACCCTAAACATCCAAAAACCTAGCCCTAGGAGATGAAGCGCCAAAAGTCATGCGGGCCCCGTTTGGGTAAGTCAGTACATCAACTTCCCGAGGTCGTAACTTTTGCATACAATCTCCGTTTGACACACTCAATACTTTGTTAGAAGTATCTATCCGAGGACTACAACTTTTGAGTGACCAACATCGAAGGAACTTCCATGGTGCTCCCTATTTTCCCAAAAAACGTCATTTAGGGCCTCAAAACAGCTCCGAAAGTTTCAGGACCCGAAAAACTGCTAAAAATAGTAAATTACCAAAATTGTCAGAATTTTTTTTTGAGCCAGTTGGAAAAGGTGGGTGGACACCGATATCCACCTGGATCAATCCTCCCTCCTTAGGAATAAATGGTCTCCATTGTGTTGAGTTCCCCCATCAGATGATGAAATTTCTATTGAATTTGGCCCCGGGTGAGCCACTTGCCTTGGTGCAGGAGTTGCCCTGCTTTGACGACTTGATAAAGATGGATCCTTTACTGTCGAGTGCCCTTGATCTGTGTGTCCACAATCTGATCATTGAATGCCTATTGTATGCAATCGGGGTGAGCTCTGTTGGTGTTAATTGTTCTGCTACTTCTGAGGTGTCCAATCATGGTGGGAAATAAGGGCGAAGGAGATCCACGTTAAACACTAGGTGCAGGTCAAGGAAAGGAGGAATGTTGAGCTCAAAAACATTATTCCCCATGGCCTTGATGATGGTGTACGACCCATAACAGAGTGGTTGAAGCTTCTGATGGGGTCCTGTAAGGTGTTCTTTCTGCAAGTGCAACCAAACTTTGTCGCCCACCTAAAACTTATGTGGCACCCGATGTTGATCATGGCGCTGCTTGTACTTGTCATTGGACTTCTATAGGATATCATGAACCTGTTAGTGGATGTGTTGGATCCGCTCAATGAACCGAGTGGCTTTGTCAGCTTTAGTTGGAGCAAGAGATGAGTCAGTCGAGGTGACCGCAAGGGGAAGTGCAACATCTATGGAACCCAATGGTTGGAATCCCAACCCCACCTAAAAGGGGTTGTGTTCAGTTGAGCTATGTAGGGATCGGTTGTAGCTATGTTGGACATAGGGAAGGCTCTCATCCCATGTGTGAGGGTAATTGGAATTATACATGCGAAGGATATGCACAATCATTCGATTTACGACCTCGGTTTGGCCATCTGTCTGAGGGTGGAAGGCCGTGGATTTGGTGAGATTGGTGTCCAATAGTGACTAGAGGCTCGACCAAAATGTGATGAGAAATCGACTGTCATGATTTGAGACAATGGTTTGCGGGATTCCAAAATGTACCCAGACTGGTTCAAAGAAGAGCTTGGCAGTGGCCTCTACTATGATGCTTTTCTTGTAGGCAACCAGAATCGCTATCTTAGAAAAGCGATCAACAACCACAAAAACACAGTCATTTCCCCGCTTGGTGGATGGGAGGCCCGACATGTAATCCATTGGGATGGATTCCCATGGACTGTCAAGAGAAAGAAGAGGGGTGTGCATGTCGTGTTTCTTAGTGGTCGGTTTGGCAATAGCGCAGGTAGTGCAGGACCTGATATACTTGCTGACAACTCACGTCGTCCTCGGCCAGGGACCGCCCCTGCCGCTGCAGGGGGACCAGCAGTAGCAGGAGAGCTTCTAGCCTGTGAGGTTGAGAGGGTTTTGAGACAATTTGAGCGAAATTTTACCTCGCTCATTCGCACCATCCCCATGGCAGAGATTGAGGATCTGCCACCATCTATGCATCCTCATGTAGTGGGGGCACCACAAACGTGAGTCCGACTGTTCCGACGTTTGGCAAATGTTGTTGATTATTACAATAGGGCCCACAGGCCCTGACCTTAGTTAGTCTAGACTTTTCATGTGCTGAGAGCTCTACTTGTATATATTTTTTGAGGGCATAAGCCCCATAACTCGTTACTAGTCATATTTTTTGAGGCACTTGTGTCCACCTATGTACTTTGATGATTATGATATTATATATGGATTTTTATGTCTTTTTGTGTCTTATGGATCATATTTGCCTTTAAAAATGTATTTACATGTTTATGTGTATGTATTTTTATATGTGTGCGAGATTCCAGTCTAAAATTTGATTAGCTAGAGTATCTGTAACTTGGTTTAATCTCCTAGGAACATGAAAATATGTAATATGATCAAAGCTTCGTTCTAAGAGACGTACCCTAAGGAATCGTCGGTGCAAATTCAGATCATGAACACGGTAGACTCTATTTAACTGAGACACAACCAACTGAGCGTCTAAATAGACCCGGAGATGAGAGATACCAAATGACAAGGCGTCACGAAGCAAATCAATAACTGCACTGTACTCGACGACATTGTTTGTGGTGTCGCCTAAACATATACCTCTTGAAAATAATAACTGGCCCTGATGTGTAAAAATTACCTAAGTTGTGAAGGCAAGCCTCCAAGTGTGCCGGATAGTACTGTCTGCGTACCCAATGAACACCCTTGATTCACTTGACATCTGCCACAGTGACAAAAGATAACATAAAAAATGACACATCCATGATACTAAAAGAAACCAGAAAGTAATAGTACAAAGATTATACATATGTTACAAAAAGTTACCCAAGGTGACCTACCTATGAGTAATATTTCTTGAGGTAGAGCCTATTTCTAGGCTCCACCAAAGCATTTCCCTCAAAGTCAACCAGATGATAGGCGCCCTTTTTTAGAACCTCTTTTATGATGAAAGGTCTGAACCACATGGGTTTGAATTTGCCTGCCCCCAGGGGGTCCTTATCTTGGTCATAGACCAGGACAAGGTCGCCTTTAGAAAAAATCCGAGGACGAATGGACCGATCATACTGACACTTGACTTTTTTTGTGTGAGCCTCATTGGCCAGGGCCACATCACGATGCTATTCATTGAACCGCTCAAGGTATAATAACCGTTCTTCAAGTGGAGAAGTGTCTGGCAGTAACTGTACTGCCAATTTTAGGGACGGGATCTAACATTCTATAGGCAAGACTGCTTTCAGCCCGTAAACGAGTTGAAAAGGTGAGAAACCGGTTGCAGTCTTAACAGACGTTCGGTAAGCCCATAATGCCAAGTATATCATCAAATGCCAATTTGACTTGGCCGAGTTGATTGTTAATTGTAGGATGGCCTTAAGATATTTATTTACAGCTTCCACCTGACCATTTGCTTGGGGGTAGTAGGGTGATGAATGTTCTTGTCGCAATCCAAGATTTGATGTTAATTCGGTCATCATTTGGTTTTGAAAGTGACTGCCATGGTCAATGACAATCTCTCTCGGGACGCCGAACCTTGCGATTATCTAGTTGAAATAAAAGAGAGTTGCAGTCTGTCCATCATCTTTAAACGTTGGCATAGCTTCGACCCACTTGGTAAAGTAGTCTACGGATACAATAATATAACGGTGCCCCCTTGCTGAAGGAGGGTTGCATGTAGTGTAATCAATTCCCCACTTGGTGAAGGGACCAACTGTGATGACAGGAAACATGGGAGCGGGATGTGCCCTCATCTTCTGAGAGAAGATCTGACACGGGTGGCACTTCTTGACTGATTCAATACAATCTTTGATTAGTTTCAGCTAGAAGTAACCGGCTCAAAAGATATTTTGGGCTGTTGCCAACCCAGATAAATGACCGCCACATGCTCTAGTATGGAAATCGTTAAGCACGAGTTTCGCTTCTTCATGAGTGAGGCATCGACGAAGAACACAATCTACCCCTCGATGATAGAGAGTGTCCTCGAGGATGAGATAATTCTTGGCCTGATGATGTATACGATGACGTTCATCACTAGAAGCAGAGGCATGGCACTTCAAAGTCTGGAGATAGACCAGAATATATCCATACCAGGGGTTCGAAGATGCTATAAAAAACATATCTCCTTGAATAGGCGATTCTTCGGGCACAACATCACCTGGCTCGACCGAAAGTTCCAAAATAAGTTCAGCAAAGACCAATGACATTTTGGATTTTGCCGAAATGAAATCTAAGTCAAATTCCCGGAGGATGACTATCCATATACTGATCTTTCCACCTATTACCCGTCATGTCAACACGTATTGAAATGGATTCACAATGGAAATGACGGTGGTCTTGCAAAACAAAACATAACGATGGAACTGTTGAACATCATGGATTGCTGCCAATGCAAGTTTTTTGATATGAGAATAATTGAGTTCTGGTCCGACGAGGCCTCAACTCACGTAATAGATCACATATTCTGAGAGCAAATCATCTTCCTGAACTAAGACCATGTCGATGGTTGACTCTGCTGCAACCAAGTATAATAAGAAATCTTTGTTATAGTTGGGTGGCCAAAGCAGAGGGGTAGTTGTGAGGGCATGTTTCAATGCTTCGAAGGATCGTTGAACGACATCATCCCAATGAAAAGGAACGCCTTTCTTCAGTAAGCGCATAAATACCTTCGTGATCTCAGCATAGTTGGCAATGAAACACCTCAAAAAGTTGACATTGCCCTATAGAATATGAAGTTGAAGGATTGTGCATGGGGGAGGCAACTGAACTATTGCCTCAAACTTCAAAGGATCGACCATGATCCCTATTGTTGACACTATGAAACCTAACAAACATCTTGATGTTACGTAAAAACTGCATTTGTTTTGATTCAAGCGAATCTGAAAGTAGCGGCATCGCTCAAAGATAAGTCGAAGGTGCATGGGATGATCCGTTCTCTTGCAAGATCGAGATGCTAAATCATCTAAATAGGCCTTGACTATATACTTGAGATCATAGAAAGCAAAAGACATGGCCCGCTGGAAGGTAGCTCCAACATTTTTGAGACCAAAAGGCATCCTACAATAGGAAAATGTACCCCATGGACAAATGAATGCAGTTTTGTGTTGGTCTTCGGGCTTGATTTGTATCTGATTATATCCCGAAAAACCATCCATGAAAGAAAAGGCCTCGCAACCTACACATTCATCAATTAT
>ML794264.1:280382-317166 GCA_009831015.1 Picea engelmannii
GATATAGGGCATAAAAATTTCTCTTTTCTCAATCATCTCGAATCCGTGAAACTAGGATTACATCGCCTTTGATTCGACGAGGGTTTTCCAACGACTATAAATTTACCCAGATTGAAGTTCTGGAATGCAAGTTATGGTCCTTCAAAGTTCTTTAGGCCTTTACTGACTAGGGTCTTTCAATGCCATGTGGCACCCACGTGGTTCCCTATCACCTGGAATGCCACCTCATCATAGCATACAAAGACTTGCTCAACCAGAGGTCGACGCTTGTCTAGTTCTTATTGGCCTATTAATTTAATTAAATATATCAAAGGAGCACTTAAGATTATTAAGTTCGATAAAATCCTAAGTCTCCAAACTTCAGCGAGACTCCTCATAGTGTTGTTATGAACATACCCCCAAAATTCCCAAATTTTGAAGATGCGGAGAGGATCCCACCTGTATTATGCCTTTATGCAATTACAAGTAATTACATTATCCCACAATATAATTTATTATGTTTAATGTTTATTATAACATTGGAGTATGGGAAGGTAGGTCCGGGCCTTCGACCATTTTGTCCCAAGTGCTCCATCACTCAAAACACTCCGGAGTCTCGAAGTTTCTAACTCCTGTCAACCATTAGATAAAGCAACCATGATCCAGAAGGAAGCCATTTGGTAGAAGACAAGGGTGACACATGGCCCAATCAACTAGTGACATGTGTCAAGGTCCATTTGACACATAAGGTCTGTGAAAGTCATGAATCAAGGTGACACATGGCACACCTACTATGGGTCCACATCACCCTAAGTGACGTCAGCATGCCATGTCACTCCAGCCTTCGACGCTTCGGTGATATTCTCATTCACCAACATGTCGAACCTCCTAGAGTAGGACTTCGCCAGAGTGCTTTACACTATCCTTTCACTAGTTGATCAGACGATCAAGAGAGGTTCCCAATGGATTCCCCAGATCAACGACTCACTTTAACTCGCGAATTTGATGTTTAGGGTTTCTAGTTGTTTAACACCTTTTCTCTCTCGGAGTAGGTCAACGTCGAATGACCACGACGTAGATCCAACGGTTAGGGGAGATCCTTGGTAACCTCAAATCTACGGCTCGCATTACTTTGTGACCGAGAAGTGGATCATGGTTTAACAAGGGAATGAATCCCACGATAATGGGTAAATGACCACCAACTGTCGGTCCACCATCAAGCTATCGATTCGATAGGTCATATTTGGCGAGCTTCAGACTCTCGGAGTCCTGAATGACTTAGCTCATTTTTTAGTGCAGCGGAGGGTTCCAAGGTCCTAATTCTATGGAACTTTGTCAAGCTCCACAGGCTAGACTCCTAACTCTTAGCCAAAATTTGGTTAAGGCTGTGGGCATGAGCCCATGGTCACTTGGACGATTGGTTTGAAGGAAGTGCCCTTCGTCTATAGAGATCAAATTCCACAACAGGAAATGTAATTCAAGGAAATCAATAGGACTGAGGTAGTCCCGCAGAGTCTATCTCGAATCTATGTCTACGGATTTGGTCCTTGAGCAATCCCTTGAGGATTTTCCCAACTAACACAAGGGCCACATTCTTATGTCCCCAAATCCAGTTAAAGAGCCCAATTGTTAGTAGTTCTCCTTTCTCTTGAAATCATCATTACATCAAATTACACATTTACCTTTGTTTATATACCTCTATTCCTCATGTACACAAAAAGCACAAATAGGGGTTTACTTTCTATGTCCTAGAGTATTACAAGGTAATTCTATTCAATTGTGCAAGGTATGCGCTAAACTTGTCATCCTAATAACACCCAAAAGCAAAAGTTTATAGTTGAAAACAAGCATTCAATCATGCATTTCATTTCAAGTACACATGGAATATGAAATACTTATCTATTACAAGTTGCAGCCAACCAACTGACTATGGGTGTTAGCGTTTCCACCCAACCGTAGGCTTAGATTCATTCACTCTTATCACTCTGGCCACCCCCGTGCCAAGCCATAATATCACTAGGGAAACTTCTTTGTGTTCCTCAAGTCTTCTGCAAATTCTCCGAGATCCTCCCTCTGTCACATCCTCTATGAGGTTTATCAGATGCTTCCTCAACATCAATCTCGGGGCCTTCTTTCTCTGGCTAAGGACGAATCTCTACTCTATTGAACCAACAACATACAACTCCTTTGTCTTCAAAACTCCACATATCTGGCAATAATAGTAGTCTCCCTTCTTCCCCACTGAGCTCAGGGCCTCCACGGGGTTTATCAGATTCCTTCCCAACTGGATTTCCTTTGTGCAAAAGAGTCCCTTCACAACTGCACTATCCCTTAACGCCCTCTCCTTTTAGCATCAGTTTCTTTTCAGCCAGCACGAAGCTCGCGACCCTCTTTTTCTCCAGTCTAGGCTTCGGGTCTTCTATGCTCCAATTCATAACTCTTCCACCAGTTCTTAGATCTTTCTATTGCACGCTCTAGTGCATTCCTTTCAACGATTATCTTCCTCAGAGACTTAATTCCTCCTCTGGTTCTTTCCTATAACCCAAATAACTTAACCTTTCAGTTCTTCTTTTGAGCTGGAGAGCCTCACACACTCTTCTTCTTTTTGAATGGTCCTCAGACCCATTCGGGTTCCTATGCCCTCTTCCGGCAAGAAGGTTCTGGACCTATCCTCTTCCTTCTACCAGAAGGAAATCAGTTCAATCTATCCTTGCAAGAAGGCTACCCTCTGTGGTACTTTGAGCTGACATTTTTTTATCTTCTCAGCCAGACCCTCCATGCTTCCATTCATTGGGGTAGTTGGTGTTTCAACCACCAGTCTTTTCCCATTAATTGATTTTTCTTAGAATCGGGACGAGGCTCATTATTTCAACAAAGAGAATTGGGTCATTTTGACATAATGAACCCTCTCTACAATTTACTCACTCTTTCCTCTAGTGATATAATGGCCATTACTTTAAGGATTCACTCCCACAATCAATTTTTGACAATCTAAACATTAATACATTTACATTGTTCACACGCCAGAGCATGCTAATCATAAATAATGATTAATTCCAAGATGGGGGAAACAAGGGTATTACAATCCCCTCCCCCTTCAAAGGAATATCGTCCTTAGTGTTCTTTTTTAGTAACACCTATCATGCCTTTGTCATTCAACTTCTTTAGAAATATCGATCCTCTTTGTTGGTCAAGTGATCCAGATTTTATGAGCAAAACAAAACGATTACAGATTATTAATAGTGCTTAACACAAAATAACATAGATACAGTAAAATTGGTTTTCTATTCAATAAGGAAATAAGTTGAAACCGTAAAATGCAGTGGAAAACAAGCTTGTTGGAATGGTGACGACTTATCTTTGAGAAGAGATGTGACGGCTGCGCTCATTCGCAAGAAGAATATTACAATGAGGCTTTGAAGGCATTTTTACAATAAAAAAGAATTTCAAAAACCCTAAACATCCAAAAACCTAGCCCTAGGAGATGAAGCGCCAAAAGTCATGCGGGCCCCGTTTGGGTAAGTCAGTACATCAACTTCCCGAGGTCGTAACTTTTGCATACAATCTCCGTTTGACACACTCAATACTTTGTTAGAAGTATCTATCCGAGGACTACAACTTTTGAGTGACCAACATCGAAGGAACTTCCATGGTGCTCCCTATTTTCCCAAAAAACGTCATTTAGGGCCTCAAAACAGCTCCGAAAGTTTCAGGACCCGAAAAACTGCTAAAAATAGTAAATTACCAAAATTGTCAGAATTTTTTTTTGAGCCAGTTGGAAAAGGTGGGTGGACACCGATATCCACCTGGATCAATCCTCCCTCCTTAGGAATAAATGGTCTCCATTGTGTTGAGTTCCCCCATCAGATGATGAAATTTCTATTGAATTTGGCCCCGGGTGAGCCACTTGCCTTGGTGCAGGAGTTGCCCTGCTTTGACGACTTGATAAAGATGGATCCTTTACTGTCGAGTGCCCTTGATCTGTGTGTCCACAATCTGATCATTGAATGCCTATTGTATGCAATCGGGGTGAGCTCTGTTGGTGTTAATTGTTCTGCTACTTCTGAGGTGTCCAATCATGGTGGGAAATAAGGGCGAAGGAGATCCACGTTAAACACTAGGTGCAGGTCAAGGAAAGGAGGAATGTTGAGCTCAAAAACATTATTCCCCATGGCCTTGATGATGGTGTACGACCCATAACAGAGTGGTTGAAGCTTCTGATGGGGTCCTGTAAGGTGTTCTTTCTGCAAGTGCAACCAA
Source organism: Picea engelmannii (assembly GCA_009831015.1). Taxonomy (NCBI): domain Eukaryota; kingdom Viridiplantae; phylum Streptophyta; class Pinopsida; order Pinales; family Pinaceae; genus Picea; species Picea engelmannii. Next base: position 284,622 of record ML794264.1, read on the forward strand.
ACTTTGTCGCCCACCTAAAACTTATGTGGCACCCGATGTTGATCATGGCGCTGCTTGTACTTGTCATTGGACTTCTATAGGATATCATGAACCTGTTAGTGGATGTGTTGGATCCGCTCAATGAACCGAGTGGCTTTGTCAGCTTTAGTTGGAGCAAGAGATGAGTCAGTCGAGGTGACCGCAAGGGGAAGTGCAACATCTATGGAACCCAATGGTTGGAATCCCAACCCCACCTAAAAGGGGTTGTGTTCAGTTGAGCTATGTAGGGATCGGTTGTAGCTATGTTGGACATAGGGAAGGCTCTCATCCCATGTGTGAGGGTAATTGGAATTATACATGCGAAGGATATGCACAATCATTCGATTTACGACCTCGGTTTGGCCATCTGTCTGAGGGTGGAAGGCCGTGGATTTGGTGAGATTGGTGTCCAATAGTGACTAGAGGCTCGACCAAAATGTGATGAGAAATCGACTGTCATGATTTGAGACAATGGTTTGCGGGATTCCAAAATGTACCCAGACTGGTTCAAAGAAGAGCTTGGCAGTGGCCTCTACTATGATGCTTTTCTTGTAGGCAACCAGAATCGCTATCTTAGAAAAGCGATCAACAACCACAAAAACACAGTCATTTCCCCGCTTGGTGGATGGGAGGCCCGACATGTAATCCATTGGGATGGATTCCCATGGACTGTCAAGAGAAAGAAGAGGGGTGTGCATGTCGTGTTTCTTAGTGGTCGGTTTGGCAATAGCGCAGGTAGTGCAGGACCTGATATACTTGCTGACAACTCACGTCGTCCTCGGCCAGGGACCGCCCCTGCCGCTGCAGGGGGACCAGCAGTAGCAGGAGAGCTTCTAGCCTGTGAGGTTGAGAGGGTTTTGAGACAATTTGAGCGAAATTTTACCTCGCTCATTCGCACCATCCCCATGGCAGAGATTGAGGATCTGCCACCATCTATGCATCCTCATGTAGTGGGGGCACCACAAACGTGAGTCCGACTGTTCCGACGTTTGGCAAATGTTGTTGATTATTACAATAGGGCCCACAGGCCCTGACCTTAGTTAGTCTAGACTTTTCATGTGCTGAGAGCTCTACTTGTATATATTTTTTGAGGGCATAAGCCCCATAACTCGTTACTAGTCATATTTTTTGAGGCACTTGTGTCCACCTATGTACTTTGATGATTATGATATTATATATGGATTTTTATGTCTTTTTGTGTCTTATGGATCATATTTGCCTTTAAAAATGTATTTACATGTTTATGTGTATGTATTTTTATATGTGTGCGAGATTCCAGTCTAAAATTTGATTAGCTAGAGTATCTGTAACTTGGTTTAATCTCCTAGGAACATGAAAATATGTAATATGATCAAAGCTTCGTTCTAAGAGACGTACCCTAAGGAATCGTCGGTGCAAATTCAGATCATGAACACGGTAGACTCTATTTAACTGAGACACAACCAACTGAGCGTCTAAATAGACCCGGAGATGAGAGATACCAAATGACAAGGCGTCACGAAGCAAATCAATAACTGCACTGTACTCGACGACATTGTTTGTGGTGTCGCCTAAACATATACCTCTTGAAAATAATAACTGGCCCTGATGTGTAAAAATTACCTAAGTTGTGAAGGCAAGCCTCCAAGTGTGCCGGATAGTACTGTCTGCGTACCCAATGAACACCCTTGATTCACTTGACATCTGCCACAGTGACAAAAGATAACATAAAAAATGACACATCCATGATACTAAAAGAAACCAGAAAGTAATAGTACAAAGATTATACATATGTTACAAAAAGTTACCCAAGGTGACCTACCTATGAGTAATATTTCTTGAGGTAGAGCCTATTTCTAGGCTCCACCAAAGCATTTCCCTCAAAGTCAACCAGATGATAGGCGCCCTTTTTTAGAACCTCTTTTATGATGAAAGGTCTGAACCACATGGGTTTGAATTTGCCTGCCCCCAGGGGGTCCTTATCTTGGTCATAGACCAGGACAAGGTCGCCTTTAGAAAAAATCCGAGGACGAATGGACCGATCATACTGACACTTGACTTTTTTTGTGTGAGCCTCATTGGCCAGGGCCACATCACGATGCTATTCATTGAACCGCTCAAGGTATAATAACCGTTCTTCAAGTGGAGAAGTGTCTGGCAGTAACTGTACTGCCAATTTTAGGGACGGGATCTAACATTCTATAGGCAAGACTGCTTTCAGCCCGTAAACGAGTTGAAAAGGTGAGAAACCGGTTGCAGTCTTAACAGACGTTCGGTAAGCCCATAATGCCAAGTATATCATCAAATGCCAATTTGACTTGGCCGAGTTGATTGTTAATTGTAGGATGGCCTTAAGATATTTATTTACAGCTTCCACCTGACCATTTGCTTGGGGGTAGTAGGGTGATGAATGTTCTTGTCGCAATCCAAGATTTGATGTTAATTCGGTCATCATTTGGTTTTGAAAGTGACTGCCATGGTCAATGACAATCTCTCTCGGGACGCCGAACCTTGCGATTATCTAGTTGAAATAAAAGAGAGTTGCAGTCTGTCCATCATCTTTAAACGTTGGCATAGCTTCGACCCACTTGGTAAAGTAGTCTACGGATACAATAATATAACGGTGCCCCCTTGCTGAAGGAGGGTTGCATGTAGTGTAATCAATTCCCCACTTGGTGAAGGGACCAACTGTGATGACAGGAAACATGGGAGCGGGATGTGCCCTCATCTTCTGAGAGAAGATCTGACACGGGTGGCACTTCTTGACTGATTCAATACAATCTTTGATTAGTTTCAGCTAGAAGTAACCGGCTCAAAAGATATTTTGGGCTGTTGCCAACCCAGATAAATGACCGCCACATGCTCTAGTATGGAAATCGTTAAGCACGAGTTTCGCTTCTTCATGAGTGAGGCATCGACGAAGAACACAATCTACCCCTCGATGATAGAGAGTGTCCTCGAGGATGAGATAATTCTTGGCCTGATGATGTATACGATGACGTTCATCACTAGAAGCAGAGGCATGGCACTTCAAAGTCTGGAGATAGACCAGAATATATCCATACCAGGGGTTCGAAGATGCTATAAAAAACATATCTCCTTGAATAGGCGATTCTTCGGGCACAACATCACCTGGCTCGACCGAAAGTTCCAAAATAAGTTCAGCAAAGACCAATGACATTTTGGATTTTGCCGAAATGAAATCTAAGTCAAATTCCCGGAGGATGACTATCCATATACTGATCTTTCCACCTATTACCCGTCATGTCAACACGTATTGAAATGGATTCACAATGGAAATGACGGTGGTCTTGCAAAACAAAACATAACGATGGAACTGTTGAACATCATGGATTGCTGCCAATGCAAGTTTTTTGATATGAGAATAATTGAGTTCTGGTCCGACGAGGCCTCAACTCACGTAATAGATCACATATTCTGAGAGCAAATCATCTTCCTGAACTAAGACCATGTCGATGGTTGACTCTGCTGCAACCAAGTATAATAAGAAATCTTTGTTATAGTTGGGTGGCCAAAGCAGAGGGGTAGTTGTGAGGGCATGTTTCAATGCTTCGAAGGATCGTTGAACGACATCATCCCAATGAAAAGGAACGCCTTTCTTCAGTAAGCGCATAAATACCTTCGTGATCTCAGCATAGTTGGCAATGAAACACCTCAAAAAGTTGACATTGCCCTATAGAATATGAAGTTGAAGGATTGTGCATGGGGGAGGCAACTGAACTATTGCCTCAAACTTCAAAGGATCGACCATGATCCCTATTGTTGACACTATGAAACCTAACAAACATCTTGATGTTACGTAAAAACTGCATTTGTTTTGATTCAAGCGAATCTGAAAGTAGCGGCATCGCTCAAAGATAAGTCGAAGGTGCATGGGATGATCCGTTCTCTTGCAAGATCGAGATGCTAAATCATCTAAATAGGCCTTGACTATATACTTGAGATCATAGAAAGCAAAAGACATGGCCCGCTGGAAGGTAGCTCCAACATTTTTGAGACCAAAAGGCATCCTACAATAGGAAAATGTACCCCATGGACAAATGAATGCAGTTTTGTGTTGGTCTTCGGGCTTGATTTGTATCTGATTATATCCCGAAAAACCATCCATGAAAGAAAAGGCCTCGCAACCTACACATTCATCAATTATCTGGTCAAAGAATGTTGTGGGAAAATTATTTTTTGGTTAGGACTTGCTCAAATCACGGAAGTTCGTACATACGCGAATCATGCCCTATTTCTTGTTGATCGGCACAGGATTTGACACCCATTGGGTCGAATGGATAGGATAGATAAAACTAGTTTTGAGTAGTTTCTCGACTTCAACTAATGGTTGCTGCTTTCTTAGGATTAACTAGATGAAGCTTCTGCCAAACTGGCTTGGAATCCGGATAAGTTGTTCTTTCATGTTCGACTATTTTTGGATCAATGCTTGGCATTTCCTCATAAGACCAAGCAAAAACGTCACGAAATTCTTTAAATAAGTCTGTGTAGATTTGAATCTCTTCGGGGGAACAGTCATCTCCGACGAAAACGTTCTCCACGACGCCAGGGGTTCTTGAGATATTAATCGGTATAGTTTCAACGATAGTTGCCATATTACCCTCGGCATAAACCTCATGTGTAGCCAAGGGATTGATAGGACAAGAACTATCTCTAGTCATAGTCAAGGTGAATTCTCTTGTTTCGATTCTGCTTAACTCCGGGAGGAAGTATGATCGGTGATGGATATCGTCCCGGGGTTTGTCTGGACTAGTCATTGCTTTGTCTAAGGGCAAGACTAAGTCTAATGAATTGGTACCAGCGAGGGAACCTTGAGCCCAAATAGGCTCTGGGATCGGATCTAACTCTTGTGCAGGAGTCAGATCTGTGTCGGTTGAAGCTTGCTGGACTAAAAAGTACACTGCCTCTATCGCAGACAAGGGCATGGACATACCATTGTTCCCTATCCCTTCCATCGTGGTCGATGGGGAAGGAAGAATCCACGAATCATTGAAGTAAGTCGTGTGAAATGACGAAACTTGGAAAATCTCAACCTTATGGTGGTCTGATATGAACTTGACATCGCCTTGAGGGGGCAGGTAATTGAAGGTACCCATCAAAGATGGGTACAAACCAATCCCTACGTTGACGACGCCTAGTTGGGGATTATCAATCATCGGGACCGCGGATGCCCCCAATGAAGAGTCAGGTCTGGAGAAGGACAATTGATCAATGGTCATAATCCAGCCCTCGTGTGGAAATAACAAGACCTGGAAAACTATAGCAACCACTGTTTGCATGGAATAAGTCCAACTCCTACCTAACAAGATATTGTAGTTGAGGGATGTGCCAACTACTTCTACCTCGACACACACGGTCTTCCCTCCTAACTGCACGAGGAAAGAGGGGATAATGCCATGTGGTCAGAATGAACGACCGTCGAAAGCGGTACAAAGAGTAAGTGACAGAGACAAAACGGGTTGGCCAATGGCTTTCCAACATGCCAATGACATGACGCATGTTGAGGCACCCTCATCAACCGCTGCACGGAAAATGTCCCGCATAAAAGTTTTCATGGGGTAAGTCACTACTATTTGAAATGTTATGTGGTAAGGGAGACTAGGTTTTAAGTCGGTTGTATCTAGCATGATTGTACCCGGATTAAAAGTCTCGGTGGATCCTAAAGTTGCTAACAAATCTTTCCTCTAGGAAGAGAAGCTCTAGAGGACCTCTAAAGTAGACATCGCACAAGGGGTTTGAGATAAATCCTCCACCACAGAATAGTTCTGGGTGGCCCTTGCATTTGGGTTGTGAGAAGCTTTCTTGAACACACCTTTTGGGATGCGCGTCATTGTTTCGCCCAAAGTCTTCTCGATCTAGAGAGGAAGAGATGGGATTTCAACTTATTTTCCTTTTTTAGAGGGTCACTAAAGTCAGAGGCAGGTAGAGGCAGAGGCCAAGCCATCGACGCATTCAGAATACGCGTCAGAAAAATTGTGGAATGAATAACTCTCGTCACAAGCCAAGCCATCGACGACTTCAATACTATCGGTGTTAATGAGGTCAAAGGTGATGCAGATAACATCCTAGTGTATACTATTGTAGTCTAGAATTTGAAGGAGACAAAAAGGGAGGCAAAAGAGGACCTCACAACCTGTGAAAGGAAAGAGATGAAGATTGGACCCTCTATAGCATACTCAATGTTGGATATTCCAGAATAGATGTCAAAAGAGGGCACAAACAACATTCTCCATGATCCCCTCTCTAAGTATTTCCAAACAAAAATTCTTCTAAAAATTGTCTCTTGAAGGACTCCTAATCTCGAGTTAGTCCATGGCCAAGGAATTACTAACCATTATTGATAAGGAAGAGACCATAACCCATAGGGTTTTAAAAGAACCTACTAAGGATTCAACCCAAAGAAATAAAGGGTTCCAAAGCTTAGAGGAGTTATCTTAGTTAGTACCTCATCCCATGAGTTTGGAGGATGCATCCTTGAAGTAAGAGGAATCAAATAGCCACAATATAAGATAAGACCTAGAAAGGAGACCATACAAAAACATTGATGATGCAGGAGCATCGCCAACGAAGCACGAAAGGATGACAACTAGGTGCACTAGTGCACATTTTGAATAAGTTTAAATTTTGAAGAATGTGTATGACACAAATATTTTCAAAAGAGATTGTAATTAAAGAACATATTAAATGTTGTAGAGCTGGATAGTTCATGAAGACATCGGAGAATGTATTTTATTTTAATGTAGTTGAGTGCAGTACAGATTCGATGTGTTCGATCTGATATGTTTGTCACAAATATTTATTGTAATGAATATTAGTAGCTGGTAGCTTTTAATTCAATAGGATATCTTTAGAGTAGTTGGAGGGAAGAACTCGAAGATCCCTCTTGTATTAAGCTTTGTATTGTTTCCCAGTAGAGGTTGTTGATACTCTAGTTATCGCCATTGTAGCTGAAAGCCGAGAGCTACTAAGAAGCAGTGTATGAACATATGTATATTTCAGTTGAATGAATATAACAGAGAAGCATTATTCCAAATGTATGGTGTTGATGCATCTATTTGAAGGAGTGAATGGTGGACTTTCTGTTTATTTTCAATTCTCTATTATTTATTGTTCTTGAATTTATGCATGCATTTACATGGCTAGATGTATGAATCTTTGAGATTTTAAATAAGTGTCAATTGTTTCTCTTCTACAAGCGAATGCAGGTGTGCATAGCGTCCACAAGGAGTGCATTGACAGAGTTTGTTTCAACTCGTAAGCTTAGAAGAGATAACGTGAAACTTATGCGTGCAGAGAGTGCATAGCGTCCACAAAGTGTGTGTCGATAGAGCCCAGTTGACTCATAAAGTTCTGGAGATATAGTCTGAGAAAGTTTATCCACAAGGAGTGCGTGACTGAGTCTTTGGACTCAAAAGCTCAAGAGGAGTAGATGAAGTTTCCCATAGAGTGGCTAGATTTCATAGGAGAACCTATTGCAAGGCATGCACGGGTTAAAGTTAGACTAAGGGTCGAAAGGAATTCAGGGAGAATGGTGAGAAATCATCTAAGGGAGGATCCCTTTGAGATTTCTTGGATTTCAGTAAAGAGAGATTCATTCAGGAGGGATCAGAATCATTCCAAACTGTCAGATCTGGGAGGAGTTGCACGAAGGTCAGTTGTGAGGTATTTCAAAAATCGGAGTTCGGGACACTTCGAAGCATTGAAAGGTGAGATCGTCAAAGACGCGAACTCGCGAGGTAAATCTTAACCATCAGTGGCAAGGAGACACGCGACAGAGGATTAGAGAATTTGGGAATCAGATATTCAGAGGAAGTAAGGTTGGAATAAGTGAAGTTTCATGAAGTCTCGAAGCTCGAAACATAACTGGACTATCAGATCTAGTGAGACACGTGGCAGAGACCCGTGAGTTTGGGGGAAGTTGTTTCGGAAGGAAACAAAGGAGGAGATCACAGAATTTTTGGTACATTTATCCAAAATCCAATAAGAAATTGTGACACCCTATTTTATGCTTTAGCGGCAGTTGAGAGAATGGAATGCCCAAGCGTTGTATACGGAGCACATGTATCGTCTTATCTTTTGGCGAGGAATTGAAAATGGTTGATATTGTACAATTCATTGCTGGATTGCAATTTTGATTATTCAAAGCACCTGATTTTTTGCTTTTAATTCAGAATATGCATAAGAAAAGTTGGCGCTACCCTTGTCACTAAAGTGAGAGGCAGAGGCAGGATACATTTTGGAAACAAGAAGGAAAATCTGTCACTTTTTTAATCAGAATGCGATTTAGAAAAATTGTGGAATGAATAACTCTCGTCACAAGCCAAGCCATCGACGACTTCAATTAAAGGGCCCAGTGTGGAAATAAAATTTGTCACCTCTTTTTATTAGACATAGACATAGCAAAAATTAAGACGTCATTCAATTAAAGGGCCTTGTAGAAATAATGGAGAAAATTTGTCACCTCTTTTTATTAGATATAGCAAAAAAAAATTATGACGTCATTCAATTAAAGTGTCGTGTGGAAATAATAGAGAAAATTTGTCACCTCTTTTTATTAGACATAGAAAAAAAATTAAGACGTCATTGACGTGTGTAAATAATGAATAAAATTTGTCACCTCTTTTTATTAGACATAGACATAGCAAAAAATTAAAATTAAGATGTCATTCAATTAAAGGCCCAGTGTGGAAATAATGGAGAAAAAATGATACCTTTGCTTGGGCGCTAGTTATCGACATGATACTCGCGATCTATAAAATGGACTCTTTTTATTACACACATGAAAAATTAAGACATAATTAGATTAAAGGGCTATGGAAATAATGGAGAAAATTTGTCACCTTCTTTTATTACACATAGTAAAAATTAAAATGTATTACTCATGATGGGTAGTTTATTTTTTCAGTTGAATATTATTAATTAAAGGGCCAAGTGTGAAAATAATGGGGAAAATTACTATTAGTCATATCTTTTTATTAGAAATAGCAAAAATTAACATATATTATTCATGATTGATAGTATATTTGTTTTTAAGTTGGAAATTATATTATTTATCATTTAATAAATAGGATGAAAATGACACACTATTAATTACTATTTGTTTTTTAGTTGGATATTATATTATTTATTATTTAATAATTATGATGAAAATGACACAGTACTAATTATTGGTAGTGTTTTTTAGTGAATATTACTTGCATAAAAAAAATTGATTTCATAAAAAATTATATAACCAAATTCAATAACAATTTTTTTATAATTTATCTTAACCAATTCATTAATCACTACATTAGCATGCATGCTTAAAGAATGAGACAATGAATTGGATGGCAAGTAATATTCACCAATTTTTTTTGGATTTTTTCTATAATTATCATTGGAATTTGGTTATGTAATTTTTTGTGAAATTATATTTTTTTATGATTGAAATTGCATTTTTTACTACATAAACGGATTTAAGTTCTTGAAAAATATCTACCATAATTCACCTGAACAGATGGTTAATATTAACTGTGAGTCATAATATCTTCGACTTTATTTTTTGTCTTTTATTCATTTGTGATTTTCCTCAAATTCAATTGGCTTTGCCCTTGGGATTTGAAGCTTAGGGTGGGGCCATGGGATGATGTTAGTGGAGACATAATATGGGTTGGGTTGGGTTGGGTCACCTTGCACTTAGTGAATCACTCAGAAGGCATGCCTATTTGTTGATTTATGCATTTAAATTTATGCTTTACCAAATCAAGTCATACTGAAATCCTTCCATTTTTCAGCAAGTTAAAGTTTTATGTGTTTTGATCAATTTTTTAGAAAACATGGTCTTAAATTTGGTCAAAACCTCTAAAAGCAAAGTTCTATGGACAAAGTTCTTATCACAGTGATGAAACTCTAACCTAGTGCTATCAAGTAGCAAGATTCATGAGCTATGCTAAACATTAATGAGAAAGTTTGGCCAAATGGAGAGATAACAAAAAATGAAAACAAGTGAGACACTTGTGAAAGGGAAACATTAAGAACCATGCATTGAGTCAATCATTGGCTCACTAGATGATGCACAATTAAATCATAAATAATGTGTATATAATGAAGAGGATGCACCATGCATGCATTGACTTTTTTGAAATAAACATAGAGGATGTTATGGGAGAAATGGAAATTGAATTAAAAATGGGATCAAAGCCTATGAGGCATAGACCATACCGCCTTAACCCCAGAGTGAAAGACAAGGATAAGAGGGAAATAGACAAGAAGCTGGAAGATGGACTTATTTTTGTAGTAGAAGAAGCATAATGGGTCAGCCCAATAATCATCTAGAGCAAGAAAGGTACAGAGGATATTAGGGTCTGTGTAGACTATAGAATCCTTAACTATGCCTGCGTGCATGACCCTATTCCAACACCTTTTACTGATGAGGTGCTAGAACAGGTTACGGGGAAGGAATCTTACTCATTTACAAATGGATTTTTGAGGTATCACCAAGTAAGGATTGTTGAAGAGGACAAAAAGAAGACCACATTCATAACAAAATGGGGGTCATTTTCCTACAATGTGATGCCATTCGGCCTAAAGAATTTCCCTGCAATTTTATCTAGGATTGTAATAGCAGCTTTCCGAGAATTTATTCACAAGTTTATAGAAGTTTATATGGATGATTGGATAGTATATAGCCTGCTCAAGGAACATGTAGCACTACTACATCTGATGTTTGACAGATGTAGGGAATTGCAGATATCATTGAACCTCAGAAAGTGTATCTTTTGTGTGCCACATGGAAATTTGTTGGGCCACATAGTATGTCGTGAAGGAGTATTGGTAGACCCAACCAAAGTTGTAGTTATTGTGAACATGCCACCACCTACGAGTGCTAAGAAATTGCGCTCCACGCTAGGGCACACAGGGTACTATTGCAGGTTCATCAGAAGATATGCAAATATTACTGCACTACTGGAAAATCTACTAAAGAAGGCCGAAGTGTTCCAATGGACCCCAAAATGTGATAAAGCGTTTGAAACCCTAAAGGAGAAGCTCAACACAAAACCTATTCTTATATTTCCGAATTGGGAAAATGAATTTCACGTCCACGTAGATGCTTCAGGTATTGCCTTAGGAGCTATCTTAGCGCAACCAGGAGATAGCCATGGATCATCCTATCTATTTTGCGAGAAGGAAGTTATCGCAAGCTAAGCGCAACTATACAACAACAAGAAGGGAGGGTTTAGCATTGATTTAGGCTTTGCAGAAATTTAGACATTATTTGCTAGGTTCTCATTTTAAGTTCTTTATTGATCATTCTGCATTAAAATATCTAGTTAAAAAACCTGTGTTGGAAGGGAGAATTTGTAGATGGTTTCTACTATTTCAGGAGTTTTCTTTTGAAGTGATCATTAATCCTAGAAGATGTAACGTAGGGCCAGATCACCTATCTAGACTAGAGTCAAGGGAAAGTGGCGGAGAAGTCGATGATCAGCTCCTAGATGCAGACGTATTCTGGGTTGAGGCCATACCAGAGTACCTGGAAGACATAACAATATTCTTAAGTACATGAGCCTGCTCAGAAACATACTCCGCAACCCAGAAACGCCATATGGTGGTTAGAGCAGCGGAATATCAGTTGATTGTAGGCAATTGTCTAAATTGGGACTCGATAGTATCCTCAGGAGATGTGTCTTAGATCATGAAAGATAGGATATACTATGGGAGTGCCACAATGGAATTGCGAGAGGTCAAGTGGGAGGAAAGGCCACTGCGAAGAAAGTTCTCCAAGTTGGACTATGGTGGGCCACGCTCTTGAAGGATGCAAAGGTGTATGCTAGATCATGCAATGTTTTTCAAAGAGTGGGTAAGGCATCATGACGAGATGAATTAACACTTCAACCAGTTCGAGCTTTACAAGCATTTGAGAAGTGGGTGGTTGACTTCATTGGGCCGATCAACCGCACAACTAAGCATTCAAAGGCTAGGTACATTATTACCGTAACTGACTACCTTATAGGTTGGGCTGAGGCAACAACTCTTCAGGATTTTTCGACCGATACTGTTGCTAGGTTCATTTTTTAAAATATTATCACTCGATTTGGATGTTCTAGGAGTCTGGCCAATGATCAGGGAGCTCATTTTATTAGTAGTACCATAGAAAATATTACAACAGGGTTCTTCATCCAACATCATGAAAGTAGCCCCTACCACCTGCAAGCCAATGGAACAGTATAAGCGTTTAACAAGATTCTGGAGAGACGAATAACGAAGGTTTGTTGCACAAACAGGGAATATTGGGGTGACAGAGTTCCAGAAGTACTATGGGCTTACAGGACAACCACAAAGAAACTCCACAAGTACACCATTTCAACTATGTTACGAGAAAGAGGGTATGGTGCCTACATAATTAATTACTCCAAGTTTGTACATTACACAGATCATAGACATGTCGGAGGAAGAATTAGTTGCGTATAGACTCATGGAGTTACAAGAACTTGAAGAGACTAGGTTTTTAGTAGACTTCCATCAGTTAGTTGAGAAAACAAGGCAGAAAGATTGGCATGACAAACACATTAAGACTAAAATATTTAGACAAGGAGACAAGGTCCTACTCTAGGACAGTCGGTACCAGAAGCATCCAGGCAAGTTGTGCATTCATTGGTTGGGACCATTTATAGTTGCGGAGATCCGACCTTCTGGAGCAGTCAGACTTGCGCAACTGGATGGTATGTTGTGGTCAGGACTGGTGAATGGCGCTTTCCTGAAACCCTATATGTTTCATAACTTAGCTAAAGGAATTTTTCTCTAGTCCGAAGCAGCATGTATAGTAGTTATATTTGAGTTTTTCTGCAAGTTCTGTAAATTCCATTAATAAATTCGACGCATGCAGTGTTGCGTTGTGACATGTGGTTGATTTATTTTTCTATCTAAGTGTTGTTTGATGCATAACTATTTACTCAGCAGCGTAGGATCAAAAGTGTCAAGAACCCATTAATGACAATCATTAATATGATGGGGACCCCTTTGTGGTCGGAGGGAGAGTGAATCTGAATGCAGTCTAAGTCCATGTGGCACACGAACCTAGTCCAGTCACAACATTCATTACTATTACGATACCTCGTCTGAATTTGGTTAAGCCATAAATCCATGATACGTGAAGATGCTATCGGTATTCGCACTGAGATTCTCATCCATCAAACGATAAGGTATGAAATCGGCCACATCCCTGTCCAATTTGCACATTAAATTCCAGAATCACCCAATAGGATTTACCCCGTTAACCAGTCCTGTCGGACAACTCAGTTCCAAGTTACGTCTATAGGGTAATAATGAACAACAATTATTACTGAACTTGTCAGCTAAGCCCGAGTATAAGGATCTGAGAACTCGCGATAGGACGCATTGTTTCCCATAAAGCACTTAGATATTTTTTGAATTTTGAAGAGCGAGCAAGCCTGTGTAATACTGAGACTCGTAGTTGTGATCCCAATCCTTGTTTTGCCGCAGAATTTGCTCCTAATCCAAAATTCACAATGTCGAGAGCTACATGAAGTTGAAGTGTTGTTTCCAAAGATGTAGTACCATATGAACCCTGTGACCCCCGAGTTGAGGTTGTGGGTGATCTCAAGGGGAAGGTGGAGCAGGTCAAGCTCCTTGATCTTGACTTAACAGATCAAGTCTTTTTCCCCCATATGAACATAGACGTTTTCTGGAGTATCTCTCCAGACGAGTTGGGAGGCATGCAGTTTGTGGAAAAGCCCGAATTCATTAATCTGTTTAACTCAACTATCATGAACCTCAGGGACTTACCAGTGTTCAGTACCACTGGCAAAGTTGCACGGTGCACCAAGTTTTTGATCAACATGGTGCACGATAGAATTCTGTGGTTGGATAGGAGATATCCAATCCACACAGAAGTCATACACTAGATTACTGGATTGTCCCTTGAGGGAGAGGACATGTCTAAAGGATTCCAGGGCCCCAATAAGAATGACAAGAAGAAAGGGGAGCCCAACTTATATGAAAGGTTCCACACGTAGAGGGGGGGGGGCGCACAGCCAAAATCGACCCCATACTACCTGAGACGATCAAGACTGGTTGCTACATCATAGCTAGCAAAGTCATGAGGTCTTACTACAAGGGAGAATACACATTGGATGCATTATCGGTGGTGGATTTTTGCACCAATGGTGTTGTATTCAACTGGTGTAGCTACCTATTGGAGGAACAACATATGGCTTGCGAGGAAGACTAGGAGAAAGGTGGTACCTTCACATATGGATACTTGTTGCTTGGATTTGCAATTCTCAAGTGGTCGCCATCCGTTGGAAGACCATTGGCGCTGGAAGATAAGGGGCGCCTAGCAAAGATGTTTGAGCCATGACATTCAAGGGTGGACTTAGAGAACATAGCCTTCAACAACACGATGTTATCCAAGTGGTATAATGGGCTCACTGACGCAACACAGAGGTTGCGCATCCCAGAGGAGATCCTCAACTGCAATACGAGGAATATAGACTTCAGCATGAACCTGTTAGCGTCAGAAGTCACTCCTGGATTGCTTGCAGGAGCAGAGCCCAACACCCATCATATTAACGTCACGGTTTGTTTTAGAGGGTGATCAAATGGAGGTAAAGACTCAAGGAAATATCAGTCTAACTCAGGGATTGGTTCTGGTATGTAAAGAACAAGGGAGGTCTGGGATCCTAACTTCAGCCAGTGGGTTAATTAAACAATGAGCAGGTGGAAGACTTAGGAGAGGATGAACAAGCGGCCTTGGGCCACAGGCTTACAACAATTTGCAGAAGAAAGACTCTGAATGCAAGATCCTCTTGGTTCAGGGTCTCAAGAAACCGAAGGGGGACTTGACTGGATCCGCCAATTCCAAGTCACTCAGTGCTGGAAAAAATCACAAGAACTGATTAGAGACAGTGTAACTGTTACAGTGATCCAACATACATCATCCTATAACAGCTACAACTCGACTGGATCCTCCAATTGTGAGCTGCTCTAACACAGTGTAGCAAAGACATGAAAGAAACTGGCATTCATAAGGCAAGAAGTATCAAATGTTCATACATAACCGGGGCAACAATGCTTCGTTGAAACTTTACAACCGGGAGCTCGGCTCTACCATCGATCCTTTACAAAATACAAAGACTGAGTCTATATACTTAGAAAAATTTGCCTAACAGAGGCGTGCTCGTCACCCAAGGCTCTGTGTCCCCTCAGCCAAATTCGGATGGGATTTCCCTGTCAGATTCCTCCTTAACTATGCATGGCTCCTGCAGATGGAGTAGTTGAGCCAATAAATGTTGTTTTAGCATGTGTAGACCTCCTCCGGCTGGTCGAGGACTCGGCATGGCCTTTCTGCAAGAACGGGTACACAGGACCCTCTTGAGCAGACCGCTCACCAAACTCTCCATACTTCACAATCAATGAACAAAGGGAGGGTTAAACCACCTCTTCCTGCTTGCATTTATTCTAAGTGAAGGTCGGGCTTGAGGTCGGGGCCGATGGCAACTGGAGGTCACGGCGGGCTTCTCTGAAACTCGGTGCCTTTGGCCCCTTTCGCACAACTCATTCCTTTCTTTGGTGACCGCGAGCTGTGACCCTGTTCTTGCTTTCATGGTGCTTTTCGGCGTTCACGAGCATGTAGGAGCTGCTCCTTGCTCCTCGAATCGCGAAGAACGATATACCGAGACAACTCGATCTGGTGCCACGTGCCTTCCAAATCTGACGGTTCTAAATTCATCCGGGGCTGTGGTGGGCCCCAAATCCTGAATGGTCTCGTTTCTTCGCGTATCGGGACATGATGGAATTGTTTTTTGTGCGTTGAAACCGCGAGGGGCGAGAAGGCGGGAAGCCTAATCGCGTGCCAGGTGTCCCTCTGGATCCGACGGCTCTGATCTTCTCAGCACTTCTGTGGTCCCGGGCACTCGCGCCTTTCGCTATTCGGGGCCTCGCGAGTTGAAATATCGGACTTTGGCATTCTCCCTTCGCGAAGTCCCGAGATGCGATGGTCAGTGACAGTTGACTTCCTCCGGGCCCTTTTTCGTAACTCGGGTTCTCGTGCAACCAACGGGATATGGTTTGCCCTTCGAACTCGCGAACCCCGAGCTCACAAAATAACACTGCGCTTAAACTGCTCGCGATCAATGACCTACGCAACTTCATGAATGCCTCCCGAGAGATCCCGACCATTGATTCTTTTAAAACTTTAGGTGCTATACTTGATGCGTTTCGGTTAATTCTGAAATCACCCATCAATCGTCTTTCTGCTCTGTAGCTGAAACCTTTTCACTGAAGAATGAACTAGTCGCTCGCTTGATTTTAAGTCCGAAAAGGACTTCCTTTATGCGCTGTGCTTGGGCGCTCTTCGGGCAACCTGCAGATCTGTGTATCTGACGCCAAAGACAAGAAATGTTTCTAACATTCGGCTCCATGGGGGATAGAGTCGTCCCTGTGATGCTCTAAGTACTCCTTTTGCAGTTCTAGTCGCCTTTCTGTTGGGCTATGGAGTCATTTACTAAGTCGAAACAATAAAAGTAAAAACGAAGAATAGAAAAGACAATATTTACAGGATAAAGGAGCCATCGAAGGCTCAAACAAAACATTTTTTGAGAAAATGCCCATTTACTGGGCTGCTGGAAACTTTTTCGCCTTCCAAATCTCGTAGCCGATATGTGTTGTTTGAGAAGACTTCAGAGATTCTGAAAGGCCCAATCCATAGGGCTTCAAATTTACCATGCTTTCCCTTGTCTTGCTTAGGAGCGTCCCACTTCAGCACCAGGTCTCCTATCTGGAACTCCTCTTTCTTGGATTTCTTATCAAAAACTTGCTTGATCTTCTGCTGATGATCCTGAATTCTTTCCATTACCTGCTCTCTGGCCTGCTGGACTTCCACCAGTTGATGAATTCTTCTGATCATGTCATTGGGCTCTTCTTGATAGTCCTGGAAGAATTTCGCTACGGGAATGGCCAACTGAGAGGGAAAGACAGCTTCCACTCCATACACCAACTGGAAAGGAGAGGTGCCTATGGATCTCTTTGTAGTCACCCGATCAGCCCATAGAGCGAATTTGAGCTTCGAGTTCCAATCCCTTTTGTTGTCTTCCAACAGTCTTTTGGTGATCCTTATCAGACTTTTGTTGGAGGACTCTGCTAGACCATTGCCCTGTGGGTAATATGGGGTGGAGTGAATTAGTTTGATCCTGAACTGCTCACAGAACTTGGCTAATAGATCAGACCCGAAAGCGGCTACGTTATCAGTGACAATCTTACTTGGGCAGCCGAATCTTGTGATGAGGTCCTCCAGGAACCCAATGATTACCTTGTGGGAAGCGCTCCTGGTAGGGATGGCTTCTATCCACTTAGTAAAGAAATCTGTATCCATCAGGATCCATCTGTGCTGCCCACTAGAAGCAGGGTGGATTTCTCCAATAAAATCAAGGCCCCATTGCTGGAAAGGCCCTGAAACCGCCACCGGATGCAAAGGCAAAGACTTGAGCTGTTGCTTTCCTAAAAATCTTTGGCATGCGATACAAGCTCTAACTCCTCTATGGACATCAGCGAACAAAGTGGGCCAGAAGTATCTGGCTCTGAGAATTTTGTGGGCTGTAGTCTTCCAAGAATGGTGTCCTCCACATAGGCCACTTTGAAACTCGACCATAATCCTATCGGCCTCTTGTGGATCCATGCATTTTAAAACCACCCCCAGGGGGTCTTTCCAGTATAAAATTTGATCAATAAGGCAGTACCTGACTGCCTTGAGCTTTAGAGCTCTCGCTTTGTTTCTTTGCAGGCCATCTAGGGGCATCAATTCCTGCAGAAAATATATGACATTCTTATACCAAGGACATTGAGCCAATGGGGGCTCCTTTTCAGGGTCTGTTTCAGACAGCTGACCCTGCTGAATTCCCGAGCATTCATTCATGAAATTTACCCCCAAAGCTTGGCAATTGGCTTCAACCAGCAACTTGGCTAAGCCTTGACCTTTGATCAATTTGGTAGGCCTTATTTCCAAATCAAATTCCAAGATCTTGGCTATCCATTTACTCCTCTTCCCATCCATGTCGGACTGTACAAGGATGTCCTTCACATAGGCTGAAGGAACGTATGCGATCACCTTTGAGTGCAGGACATAGACCCTGAAAGATTTGAGAGCTTTCACTAAGGAATAGGCCTATTTCTCTATGATTTCATATCTGACCTCTGCATCTCTTAACTCCTTGCTGAAGAAGGCGATGGGCTACTCTCGCCCCTCTTCATTTCTCTGCAACAAGACCGTCGCTGCTGTATCGAAAGAAGCAAAGGAGAAAATCAGGAAATCTTTCGAATAGTCCAGGCTGATCAGCACTGGTGCCTCAGTCAATGCCTTCTTTATCTGGAAAAATATTCCCTGGGTTCAGTGGTCCATTTTACTTCATTTCCCTTCTTGAGCATGGCTGTGATGTGCTTCACCAGCTCTGCGAAATTCGAGACGAATCTCCTCAGAAAATTAATCTGCCCCAAAAAGGCTTGAACTTCCTTTTTCAACCTGGGAAGTGAAAAAGTACGGATTGCCTCCACTCTGCTAGGATCAATCCTTACTCCTTCTGTAGACACTATATGTCCTAATAGCTTCCCCTCCTTCATAGTGAACAAAGATTTCTTGGGGTTTAAAGATAGGCCAAACCTTCGACACTTCATGAAAACCTTTTTCAGGTGACCGCGGTGCTCCTTGTCTGTCCTGGAGAAGATTGTGATATCGTCCAGATAGATTACCATGAACTGATCCTTTTCTCCGATGAACGCTATGTCCATGGCTCGCTGAAAGGTTGCTCCCGCATTCATCAATCCAAAAGGAATTTTGGCATACATGAATGTGCCCCAAGGAGTGGTGAAGGTTGTCTTTTCTCTGTCTTCGGGCATGACAGATATCTGATTGTAGCCAGAGAACCCATCAATCATGGATATCCTAGATGCATCAGTGAGCTTCTGTAATATGTGTTCCATATTGGGCAGGGGATAATTGTCTTTTCTTGAGCTTCTGTTCAGGTTCCTGAAATCAACACAGAGTCTGATCTCCCCACTTTTCTTTCTTACTGGAACCAAATTGGCCACCCAATCGGAATATCTCAAGGGGACGATGATGTGGGCATCTAGCAATTTCTTCACTTCTTTCTCCATGACAGGTAGCAACATGGGATTTATCGGTCTCAGCTTCTGCTTGAATGGTTTGGCACCTTCCTTCAGTGGGATCTTGTGTTCAATGACTGATGTGTCATATGTCTTGAGGTCTTCGTAGGTCCATGCAAACACATCAGCGAACTCTCTCAGCAACTCGGTATATTCAACCCTCTGCTCCTTGGTCAAACTCTTTGACAGCCTGACAAACTTAGGGTCTTCTGGTGTGCCAATATTGCACTCAGTCGTGTCAGCATCATCACCTGGAATCCTCCCCTTTACTGCCACATCATTCCCATCAAACAATCTCTCTAATGGGACCAGTCCTCTTGGAATTTGATTGCTAGGCAACTGAATAATGTCATGTTTTTCTATTTTACTCAGCAACTCACCCCCATCCGACCTTTCTTCAGAGATAGAATCTTGATCGATATGCAGCTCTGAAAATTCTTGGATAGTCTCCAAGAATCTCTTGATCTCAAGATCATCCTCAAACACCTTCCAATGCTTGACATTGTCAGGTATGGAGGGCCTGTATCTTACTTCTACATCATACCTCAGTTTAGAGGGCAGGGGTACTATAAAATTACTTGTTGATGCAGCCAAGGAATCTGCCACTATGTTCTTCTTTCTTGGGATGAAAGAAATGTTAAAAGCTGAGAAGAAGCTGTCAACAAGATCCCATACCTCATTTATGCAGCTTCTAAGTTGGGGATGCTTAGCTTGATAAGCGTTTCTGACCTGCTGGACTACCAACTCGGCATCTCCGAACACTGCTACCTCTTGAACTCCCATTTCCCTCGCGGCTCTTAAACCCAGGACAAGAGCCTCATACTCTACCACATTGTTGGTAGCTTCAAATTCTAATTTGTATGACAGCGATATGGTCTCCTGAGCTGGTGACATGAAAACCACTCCAGCTCCAGCGCCTTCCCTGGAAGAGGCCCCATCAAAGAACATTTTCCATAAAGGGGTGATGGAGGGAGGAACTTCAGGGGAAACAAAGGGATACTTTCTAAGTTTGAGAGTAGGCTCGGGGGCATGGGTGAGTTGCAATAAACAAGAACCTAAATCAGTGTCCAAGGCAAAGATGGGATGATTAGTGGGGTTAGCTTCATCACTGATTATGTAGGCCAGTTGGGCTTCCCTATATAGTCTTATATGCTCACCTCCGAACACTGGGATAGTAGCATATGTGAGATCCATATGCAAGGTTCCCCCGGTCTTTTTATCCAAGATCTCGATAACAACATACCGAACTTGGGGGGGACATCAGCTACTACAATATCCATGACCACACTTTTCATAGGCAGTTGGAACAGGGTCACAACCAGGTCTTTAATAACTCCAAGACACTGAACTCTCCTGGAGTCGAAAGAATAGAGATCATGATATGCTCAGGTGACTTCTAATCCCAATTCTTCCATGATGGTTTTAGGAATGAGGTTGTGAGAATCCCCTGAATCCATCAAGCAATTGTGCAACACTTTATCATGTATGTTCAGGGAGGTGTAGAAGGGGTGGGATGAATCATCTCTGTCTTCTACCATGGGACCTAGAATAACTGCGGGCTTTTCATCTTGGAGGTTTATGGAGTCTGTGGAAGGGGATGAGGCTTCAGACTGGAAAATATCAGAGAAGCGCTTTTTAAATTCGTCGTGTTTGATTAGCTTGGTGAGGGGTACAGGGATTCTGATCTTTTGAATCTCATACTCAAAATTAAAGGAAGATGCAAGCTTTGGGATCTCTCTTATTTCAGGGGCATGATTGTGGAAAATGGGAGAGAGGGGTTGAGCCTTCTTACCTCTGTGACCATCTGCTACTTTGTTAGCAGGCTGCTCAGGAATATCAGGTGCTGTTGTCTTCTTGTCAGACCTCAGGTTGTACCTGCCTCGACCACCAGTAGCCTTATCCCCCTTGCTCAGTTCATTTAGCTGACTGTCCATGAGGGACTCCTCGTATGCTGATTGAGTGAGGTGAGGAAAAGGAGGAGTGTCCCCGATGCAGTGGATTTCAGGATCAAGCTCATCTATCTCCCCTTCTTCCCCTTCGGCCATGAAATTGTTTTGAAAAGGGGCCTAAATTTTCTGGTCTTCTCTGTCTCTTCCCTTTTCTCTTTACATATTCGGGGGAGTAAAATTATTTGGCTTACTGAATCCTCCTCTATTTTCGACGACCTGAGGGCCTTTATATGCTTGCCTCCCTTCCACTCTCATCCTCTCCATCTCTGCAAACAGAGACTTTACCATCTTGGTCAGTTCGTCCACTTGAGGGTGGGGCATCGATGATCCAGAGGTAGAGGTTTCCGACCTTCCCTTTCTTCTGTCTACGTCAGCCTTGTTCCTCAATCTGTCAGCTGCTAACACATTAGATTCCACTTCTATGGCCACATCTTTCATTTGGGCTAAGGAGGTGGCTCTTCTTTCTCTCAATAAAAGGTAGAAATCAAGGTCAAATGCACCAGCATAGGAAATTTGGGTGGAAGCTTCTAAGGGCTTTATCTCTGCAGGAATCTTATTATACATTTTATTGAATCTTTTGGAAAAGTCAGAGACAGACTCTCCATCCATCTTCTTCAGAGACCCAAACTCTATCATGTAATACATGAAATCCTTCCTATCTCCCCACTGCCTCAGGAAAACACTATCCAGGGCTTCAATTCCAGCAATAGATCTGGGGGTCAACCCTCTAAACCATTTCCTCACCTCGTCGTCCAGGCTCTGAATGAAGACTCTCATCCAGACATCTTCATTTTCAATATTTAAGTTATCTGCATAACTGTAGAAAGAAGCTAGGTGCTCTTCGGCAATTATGTCTCCTTCCCCAGTGAACTTGGGCATGTATTTCAAGTAATCCCCAGTGGGAAGAGGATGCATAGTTTGAGGCAGGATCAAGGGAGCGTATCGAGCGGAAACTATGGCATCCATTCTATTCAAAGGGGGATTAGCGCCAGCCATAGGGATGTTCGGCGGAGGAGAACTCGGAGGAGAAGGGGTTTGCGAAGGGGCTACTGGGAATAAGTCTCGAAGTGGAGTGGAGAACAAGAGAGGATTTAAGGTGGGGGCTAATGAACTCAGGTCAACAGGTGATTTTCTTTGCATAGGAGTGGTTAAGCTAGGCATAGGGAAATATCCTGCGGTCAGGGGTCTTCGCCGATAAATAGCTTCAAAGGAGAGGGGAGTGACAAGGGTTTCTCCCTCCAATCCCAGCTCAGGAGGGGAAAACTCAGCAGGAACACTCCCCAAATTCAGGAAGCGGGAAACTTCAGAAAATGGTCTGCTGGGAGGCTGAGGAGAAGAAAATGGAGTTTCTACAGAAGGGGATAGCGGATTACCTGGTTCGGCGATGAACGCTTCTTTTTCAGAGGCCTTTCCCTTTCTGAGCACTGCCTCTGGATTTGTTTCGGGAGTAGCTAGAGGCAGTTGTGGATGAGACCGCGTATGCCTGCCTCTGAAAACCACAATTAACAGAGCAGGTTCTCCCCAGCGGAGTCGTCACAATGGAGTCACCAGGTGCAAATTAGCAATCTTGAAAGGCTTCGATAATCCGATGCACCTTTGGATTCAGAGGCTCTATGTCGTTCTACCCAGGGAAAATCTTCAATTTCGTCCCCGACAACGGCACCAGAAATGTTAGCATCGGAAGTCACTCCTGGATTGCTTGCAGGAGCAGAGCCCGACACCCATCAGATTAATGTCACGATTTGTTTTAGAGGGTGATCAAATGGAGGTAAAGACTCAAGGAAATATCAGTCTAACTCAGGGATTGGTTCTGGTATGTAAAGAACAAGGGAGGTCTGGGATCCTAACTTCAGCCAGTGGGTTGATTAAATGATGAGCAGGTGGAAGAATTAGGAGAGGATGAACAAGCGACCTTGGGCAACAGGCTTACAGCAGTTTGCAAAAGAAAGACTCTGAATGCAAGATCCTCTTGGTTCAGGGTCTCAAGAAACCGAAGGGGGACTTGACTGGATCCGCCAATTCCAAGTCACTCAGTGCTAGAAAAAATCACAAGAACTGATTAGAGACGGTGTAACTGTTACAGTGATCCAACATACATCATCCTATAACAGCTACAACTCGATTGGATCCTCCAATTCCAAGCTGCTCTAACACAGTGTAACAAAGACATGAAAGAAACTGGCATTCATAAGGAAAGAAGTCTCAAATGTTCATACATAACCGGGGCAACAATGCTTCATTGAAACTTTACAACCGGGAGCTCAGCTCTACCATCGATCCTTTACAAAATACAAAGACTGAGTCTATATACTCAGGAAAATTTGCCTAACAGAGGCGTGCTTGTCGCCCAAGGCTCTGTGTCCCCTCAGCCAAATTCGGATGGGATTTCCCTGTCAGATTCCTCCTTAACTATGCATGGCTCCTGCAGACGGAGTAGTTGAGCCAATAAATGTTGTTTTAGCGTGTGCAGACCTCCTCCGGTTGGTTGAGTACTCGGCATGGCCTTTCTGCAAGAATGGGTACACAGGACCCTCTTGAGCAGACCGCTCACCAAACTCTCCATACTTCACAATCAATGAACAAAGGGAGGTTTAAACCACCTCTTCCTGCTTGCATTTATTCTAAGTGAAGGTCGGGCTTGAGGTCGGGGCCGATGGCAACTGGAGGTCGCGACAGGCTTCTCTGAAACTCAACGCCTTTGGCCCCTTTCACGCAACTCATTCCTTTCTTTGGTGACCGCGGGCTGTGACCCTGTTCCTGCTTTCATGGCGCTTTTCGGCGTTCGCGAGCACGTAGGAGTTGCTCCTTGCTCCTCGGATCGCGAAGAACGATATACCGAGACAACTCAATCTGGTGCCACGCGCCTTCCAAATCTGACGGTTCTAAATTCATCTGGGGCTGTGGTGGGCCCCAAATCCTGAATGGTCTCGCTTCTTCGCGTATCGGGACATGATGGAATTGTTTTTTGTGCATCGAAACCGCGAGGGGCGAGAAGGCGGGAAGCCTAATCGCGTGCCAGGTGTCCCTCTGGATCCGACGGCTCTGATCTTCTCGACACTTTTGTGGGCCCGGGCACTCGCGCCTCTCGCTATTCGGGGCCTCACGAGTTGAAATATCGGACTTTGGCATTCTCCCTTCGCGAAGTCCCGAGATGCGATGGTCAGCGACGGTTGACTTCCTCCGGGCCCTTTTTCGTAACTCAGGATCTTGTGCAACCAACGGGATATGGTTTTCCCTTCGAACTCACGAACCCCGAGCTCACAAAATAACACTGCGCTTAAACTGCTCGCGATCAATGACCTACGCAACTTCGTGAATGCCTCCCGAGAGATCCCGACCGTTGATTCTTTTAAAACTTTAGGTGCTATACTTGACGCGTTTCGGTTAATTCTACAATCACCCATCAATCGTCGTTCTGCTCTATAGCTGAAACCTTTTCGCTAAAGAATGAACTGCCCGCTCACTTGATTTTAAGTCCGAAAAGGACTTCCTTTATGCGCTGCGCTTGGGCACTCTTCTGGCAACCTGCAGATCTGTGTATCCGACGCCAAAGATACGAAATGTTGCTAACAGAACTGATACCATACTTTTGTGTGGTCGAGGTATGCCTACAGTGAAGACTTCCACTCACGGATGTTGTCGTTCTACTTGGACGAGGAGGGATTTGACAAAGAGGTGATGTCATGGCTGGGATTTAAATTCAACCCGCGAAAGTTGGGGATGCACTATGTTTTTCCCACCATGTTGTTGAAGAAGAAAGGTAAATAAGTAGGGGTAGGACTGAGCTTGGGCCTAGAAGAGTAGAAGAAAGAAGCTTCGACATAGAATAAATCTGAAGAAGAGGAGGAGACACGACCATTAGACTGCAAGAAGAGGACACTACCAGTGTTCCTGCAACTACCAGAGCAAGCCCTGCTGATAGGTAAGGATGTCAACAAAATTCTTAGCGTTGCGTTCATTACATAACCAATCACTAATAAAATCAGAATGGGGTTCTCACTGAGCAAGGTTCTAAACCCCCAACCCATCTCATCTGTCATCCCCCGCACTCACTCAGTGGTTCGAGTAGCCCATGTCATACATATCTCATATAACCCTAAGTTGGTCACCCTGCCATCCACCATCATCAGTGAGAACCCTCCATCACCACCACAACCCCAGTCGCCATCCCCAGAAACCAACAGTCCACCCCAAACCACCAATTCAGAGCCCATACAGCTTGATCCCCCAAAACTACCCGAGCAGAGGCCAGAACTCCTAGAAACAAGCCAAGAGTTACCCGAGTAGAGACCGAAACTTCTTGGTCCAAATCTAGAAGTACCTGAGTAGAGACTGCAACTGATTGTCCTGAACCCTGAAGCCCAGGACCAATAGATCGTACCTTGTGTGCAGAATAAGGACACTCAAACGGTAGAGAAGCTGCAAGTTCAAAGTCCATATCACACTGCCCCAACGACCAAGGTTTAGGGTGCCATGGGAAGCGTAACTCTGAAAGCGGAGGCACGTAAATAGGTGGAGCTACCAGAGGTTCAGAAGGAACCAGAGTCAACTTCAGGGAAAAGCGCAACATCAACACAAGAATAGATGGGGCTAGTTCTCCAAAACCCTCAGCAGTGCGCAGATTTGCTACAACTTTCCCTGGCCAGAATAGAGGTTCTGACGCTCCTTCCATCAATGTTGAGGTTGAGGCTTGTGCCAGGACCACCCACAGGAGAGGAGGACGTAGAGACTCCCTCTAAAAATTCAACAACCAGTGGACTTCCACTGCAGGTCCTAGCACCCAGGGACATCATCCCTTCATTTGTTGACCTTGCATAGTGTCCAACAATGCACTTAGTTAGAATGATCAGAGCCTCAACTGATCAACTGGAGAAGAGGCTCCAACAGGATGAAAGGTCTGCAGAGTTTACAAGGGAGGAAGCACTTCTTGTGCAAGCATGCAGAAAATAGGAAGAACACACAAAGATCCAGGTGGAGCATAGACTGGAAAGAGTTCAGGAAAGGCTTGATGAAGCCTGGCTAGAAATTCGGAAGGTCGCACCCCAACTGCCAGAAGCCAGTGATGCAGGAGAGCCTGAGCATCAGATTGAATTACTGCAAGGAGAATGGTCACAATTATTCATTCGTGCAGAGCATCTGGAAGTGTGGTTGCAGAAAACTCAACAATAAACAGAGAAACAACCTCGAAAGTTGCAGGAGCAGATGGAGAAGATAGTGCTAGAAGGCAACAATTTTTTAGCAGCACTACACAAGCACATAGCTGAGTGCACAAAGATTTTCATAGAAGTCAACGATTGGATGGGCATCATCGCTAGGTGCAACCAGAATTTGGAGGACATACGCAATAGAATCCATGTGTTGAATGAGGAAGTTGCAGCTACTATGGATCCACTGGAGCAACAACAAAAATTTGATCAGATTCAAAAAGCGGACAATGAATTGAATGCCTTGTTTGAGGTGCAATTTATAGCCAAGAAGTAGCTGCGTGACTTTCGACCGGTCATTCAAATAGTTTATATGCAAATGCATCAAGTCGATGAAACAACAAACTCTGAGTGGAACTCTTTGGTCACATCCAAACCCAAAGAATGTATTACATATGTGACCCAACAGTTCTTCGTCGAGGCCTCACTCCTTGCCAAGAAATGGTAGGATAAAGTTGGGATCTTTCAGAAAGTCAAGAAGTAGTCCTTGGAGTCGGTCCCAGATTTGGGCCCTTCATTTGAGGAGGTAGAGAGAGAGAAAGCACAATCAGAAGAGGATAACAAAGAGGAAAAGGAGGACAAGGGAAAGCAACAATTGCTCCTAGAAGTTGCGAAAGAGCCAAGTACTTGACTCGAGGGCGAGTCAAGGCTTGTGGTTGAAGCCTGTTGGTCCCTTCATTTTTGGATGAGAATATGTGCAAGAAGGACTGCAGTTCCAGTCTTGGTTTAGCACGAGTTGCGCAAGCTGCAAAAGAAGCTAGACAAAAGAGGGAGGAAAAGTAACAAAAATCGGTTGCGAAAAGGACATCACAATGCCAGCAAGGCAAAATCAATTGAAACAAAACAAGAAAGCATGTGAGCCCAAAGCTAGAAGACCCTACTTAGATTATATATATGGGATGAATGTGATTGAAAAAGGGTTCTCATGATTGTAAAAGGGTTCTCCCCTTGTTGTTCTGTTCGGATTGTTCTTCTTGTTGTTTTATGTTGTTGATAAGTTAGGTTTGAGTTCTGTAAATGTAACCTGTATATAGTTTTGGGTAAATAGAGCTCTGCAACATGGGTCCAGAGCCAGAAGTCTATAACAGAGCATTACTTTGTATCTTTGAGGTTGTACCTGATAATATCTAAAGATAATATATAAAGAAGGATCCAAAATTTCGAAATATGTTGTGTCATTATGTTTTTATGCTTCTACGGTGTATCTTTACAATACTTCTTTATGTTTCATAAGTTCCATATGATGTTTCTATGTATGAATGTTTTTCGCAACCTAAGTAGCTTTAGTCCCTATGTGTACAAGCTCAGATATTTTCTGTAGTTATTTTGTCTTGTGCAAGATCATGATGAATCTTGAATATTTTGTGAACCCACCTAAGTATTCTCCTTTCCCTACCCTATCCTTTTGTCTTGGTATCGCCTCAGGTGAGAATTCTTCTCTTTGGAGGAGATGAAAATGCCAATGCTCTAGACTACCCGGTACCTTTCGTTGGTAACCTAAGAAGGATCCTGGTCTGATCAATTCTGCACCAACAGGCTTCCTCAAAATCCTTTGGTGTTCAGTCCTAGACCATTTGGGCCATGAGGTCCGTGTCATCCTCAGTGATTGTATATTCTAGTGGCATTTTGTACGCCTTAGTTTTCTTGTGCACACCCCTCGTTTGTATTATTGGTCTCTTGGTTTGTCCTTTCTCCTAATGAGTAGCACTTGATGTGGTCCCCTGTGTTGTCTCAGTCTCTTTTTCCTGTTCCTACGACGCCTGGGTGTTCTTCTTCTTCCCTGTTTGGGTACCTTTCTTGGGCGCACCCCCTTTCTTCTGTTTCACCAGGTTCTGACCTGGATTTGGCTTCTTGGGCATCATTTTGTCTCCTATAGGTGTCTGTTCTTTCCCTGCATCAACCTCCTTATCCGTGGACATCTCTTGATTTAGGCCCGAAATCCTCCAGTCATAGTGCCAATCCTTGATGGCCATTTCTACGTCCTCTTCCTTGATGCAGTACCCCAGTCGTAGCCATTCCTTCTCGAGATCCTTCTATGCTTGGATCCATACTGCATGCTTGGTCGCTTTAAATTTGTCTATGCCATGATATTGCGTGACCACTTCTAGTGTAATCCACCAAGTGTTGTAAATGATTTCTTGTAGGTCGTTGTAATACCCTATGAACATGCATGCATTCGCACTTTTGTTTTTAGGGTCTGAAGTGCTCCCCAATGATAGGTATCACGCTGCATGACAAAAAGTGGATCTCTCGGCAAAGTATGCATACTTAGGCTCCCTCCATCCGATTAAGGTGATCAGGATGAGTAGCCAAGAATAGTGAAATTATGTCCCCAGGTCCTGCGCGTCCTTGCAGTCTTCCAGGAACAGATTTAACAAGCATGGGGCCCATCTAAGTACAGTGCCCTTTGCAAATTGTGTTGCAGCTTGAATGACCCCGACATGGACTTCCTCCTTGCGGCACTTCCTAAGTAACTTTCACACCATGATTTTTTTGGCCATCCTTGTTGTTGCGTCACTAATGCACTTAATTATGATTCTGCGCGACCCTCTTTCTGTACCATATGTCTTATTCATTTTCTCGGCCAGTGCCTTCTCCTTTGTTTTGTCATTGAGGAATTGCATGGGTGTCTCCCCCCGAGATGGAAGCCTTGTAATATACGTAATGATCTCTATGTCTATTGAGATGGGCTCTTCCACCCATAGGTATCCTCTATGGGATCTGCCATCAACTTCTTGACGTAGTTTCTTTCGTCTTGGCCCCTTCCAAAGTGTGGGATCTACAACAGGCCTAAAATCCCAGTGTTGGTCAGTCCGACTGCCCACTGTTTTGGTTGGTTTGGTTAGCCGAAGTGTACTATACCCATAGTATCCAGGTAAAATTTCTTTGAAAGCACCAGAAAATTGTATGTTTCAGTCACATCATGGTCCGATTACCATAGTTTTTCCACGTTTCCTAACAGGTTAGCCGCGACACGCACCCCTTCCGGAATGCGCAGTAAGACTATGGTTGTGGCTGCCTTCCTGCGTGGTGATCTTGCTACTGGCTTCTTACCCTTCCGCTGTGGTGGATGAATCAAGGTTCCAACCTCCATTGTTCTCTCTTCTGCATATGCCTCTGCCCGACCAATGACATCTTCTACTATGCCCTCCTGTGGCTACTCCAGCGCAGTTGTGTGTGACCTTTCTGGTGCATCCATTTCTGTCTGGTTCGGGACCATCCCATTAACCATCAAGGTTTCTTCAGGGTTTTCAGAGTGAAAAGGATTTCCTACATCTTGGGTCTACTGGCTCTATCCTACTTCCGACATATCGATATCCATGCCCATTGGTGTTGTCTGTTGGGTTTCCTCCACCACTAGTGTGGGGCTTCCTGGTTCCATATTGAGTGACGGGATTTCGTCCAAGTTGAAAAATTTCGTAGGCTGAGGTGGTTTTTGTTCGCTTCCCTGTGGATGTTGAGGTGCTCTGAGGTTTCTTTGAGGTCGTCTGCAGACCTAGCTCAATGCTCCTAGCTTAGGTTGTGACATGGTGGTAAAAATGTTCTCCGCCAAGCTTAGTTGTCTCTATAACTTTTGCAAAATCGCTCGCTGCTCCATATGCTCTGTCTCTTTGTGCTTTTCTCAATTTCACAATAAACCTTCTGATCCCCGTGTGCTTACCTTATATAGGAATCATGTGAAACTTCTCGGAGATGAACCCAACTTACGTTTTGAATGAACTAGCACTTCCCGCATACTTTCCATTGAATTCCCTTGCCATCGCTAGTTGGCACGATTAATACGATGTCCCGTCAATCGTTCATGTCATTCAATTTTGATAGCCACCATCCATTGGCGCCTATTTTTCGTACCCCCCATTTTCATTTTTTCCATCTTTTAGTGATCGTTGGTCCTCTCTTCGTCACGCTAATGTTTCCAAGTGCACATGAACATTCTCTTTTCGGTGCGCTACCACTTTGTTTCTATCTTTTGATGTCATGCGCGGTAACCCCTCTGTTGTTGTGCTATTTTTTTTTCAAGTGCTAGGAGGTCGACTGCCCCTATATAGCTTCAGTCGACTCTCATTGATCATCCCTTTGAGTTATGTTCCTCCTAAATCCTTCAACTGTATAGCTCCCCCATCTGTGAAAGTATTTACTTCATATGGTACTAACTAATGAATTATGAGTTTTCCTAGGTGTTGAAGAGATTTGCTGTCATATACCAAGACTAAGTATCCCTCCTTGAAATTTTTCTTCTTGATGTGTCTATGATGCCAAGCTTTGTCCCTTTCTTTCTGTACTTCTTGGTGAAACCCTTCTAGAATCCTATCTTCCTCCATGATCATCAACTGACTTAGCCTTTCTTGTACTACGCCTCACTCTATCATGTTGGTAATTGATGCTACGCACAAACTAGGTACCAAAAAATATAATGGCACCACTACTTCTTGTCCATACACCAATCTGAATGGTGTCTTCCCTGTCAATTTTTCGCATGTGGTCCTGTATACCCACAGTACTGTTGGTATCTTCAAGTCCCAATCATCCCTATTAACATTGCAGATATTTTTCATTGCATTCTCGAAGCTTCCATTGTTCCATTTGCTTGAGGATGATACGATGTACTCTTTTGATGATAAAATTCAAACTCCTAAGTCATATCCTTAATAGTTTTGTTAATGAAGTGAGTGCCTTGGTCACTCATCAAAATCCTTGGGCATCCAAATCTAGTGATCACTTTCTCAAACAAGAAGTGTTTTATTGTCTCTGCGCTACAATATTTTACCGGCGTTGCTTCTACCCATCTTGTTAAGTACTCCTTCGCAGTAATAATGTACCTCTCTCTTGACCTTTTTTTTGGTGGGTTAATTGGTCCCACAAAATATATTGACCATTTGTCGAATACCTGCAAGGTTACTTGTGGTCTCAGGGGCATCTCATCCCGTCTATTTGGTTTACTAACCCTCTAACATACATCAAATCTCTGGCAGTAGTCCTTTGAGTCTTTATGAATAGTCATCCACCATAGTCCTATGTGCAATACCTTCTTCACGGTAGATTTTCCTGCATAATGTCCTCCTGCTATTCCCTCATGGGCTTCTTCTCAAATCCTAGGTCTTTCATGTTCTAGCACACATCTTCTCAAGATGTTATCTGCACCCATTTTGTATAAGTGTTTGACAACCAACTGATAGTCTGCAGCCCTGACTACCGGATTTTTCTTCTGCGCAGTGTTGAAATCTTGTGGCGCAGTCCCTGTACTCAAGTATTGAATGATGTCTGCGAAGTATTCATCGACTACTTGGACTGAAAATAATTGAGCATCAGGAAATTTGTCCTCTAGACTCATAGGTTCCTCTCCATTAGTGATCCTCGACAGGTGATCAAGTCCTGCATCCAACTTCCCTGGTTTGACTATAACTTCAAATTCAAATTCCTAGAACAACAATAACCATCTACAAATTCTCCCCCCCCAACACTGGCTTGTTGACGATGTACTTGAGAGCTAAATGTTCTGTGAACATCTTGAAATGTTTTCCCAATAAATAATGTCTGAACTTCTGAAGCGCATATACTATAGATAAGCCTTCTCTTTATATGGTATTGTAATTATGCTCCAGTTTTGACAGTTTTTTGCTAGCGAATGCTATAGGATGGTCCAATTCTCCTGATCCTAGTTGCACTAGAATAACTCCAAGTGATATGGCCGATGCATCTACATGCACATGGAATGTCTTTTCCCAATCTGGGAATACTAGTATTGGTGCGGTTACGATATTCTCTTTCAGCGTATCCAATCCTCACTGACAGTCCCCATTCCACTAAAACTTGTTGTCTTTTCTTAACAATTTCTCCATTGGCACAGTGATTTGCGCATACTGTTTTATAAATTTCCTGTAGTAACATGTGTGTCCCAATGTTTCTCTTAATTAACAGATTGATTTTGGTGGTGGTAGATTAAAAATTACTGCAATCTTGGCATATCTACTAGCAATCCTTGTTTGCATACTATATGGCCCAATAATATCCCAAAGGGTGTTCCGAAAATGCACTTCTTGATTTGTAATGATATCTGACTCTGCCTACATCTTTCTAACATTATCATCAACACCCCTACATGGTCTTTCAACAGACTATAAACTATCCAATCATCCAAATATACCTCTAGAAACTGGTAGATGAATTATTTGAATGCAGTTATGACTACTTTGGAAAATATTGTTGGTGCATTCTTCA